>NCKU01001693.1:0-23646 GCA_003675995.1 Dinothrombium tinctorium
TTCTGGATAAATTTTTGAATTTTTTGAATAAATGATTAAAAAGCAAAAATTAATCTCGAAAATCATCGCTTTAATTTTTTCAATTTGAAAAATCGCTTGTCTTTATAAGATATGCATTTACAATTAAAAAATGAAAATAAATAATCAAAAGTTGTTTGAATAAAAATGTTTGGTCAATAATCGAAAAATGATTTAAAAAAAGAGTTAATAAATGAATAAAAAAGTTCTTAACATAAAGATTTTGTTTTGGTTATAATGATATACTATGGGAACTTTAAAATTTAAAAATTCATAACTTTTGAAAATATGCGTATGGGCACGTAATATTTCACAGGTGAACTATACTCATTAAGACCTTTAAAATGATATATAATTTATTAAGAAAGCGATCGGACATGTCTTGACCTTCCCTTGTCAGTCACGATTGCAATCGAGCAGATTTTTATAGCAAAATACTTCACTTTAAATGTATTTTTGTTTTGAATTTAATTAAAATAGGAGTGACACTTCTGGACCATTCTTGTAAATGTTTATTTGAGTTTTTTATTCTTACGCAAAATATTACATTATATTACATGTGCAGCAAAATGTTATTTATTAGAAAATATTGCATGTATTCTTACGCCGAGGCACTGTAAAATGCTGTAATTTACAGAGATTTACATTACATAAAAAAATGTAATTACGCACTTGCCAACCCAGTCGCCAACATAAAAATTTCGCTGATATTAGATTAATTTGCAACAATTAATTGTAATATTAACTGCGAATATCAAACTTCAGCAAATTAAGAAATTGAATCATTATTTGGATTTTTCACAATTGCATTAACATTTTTTTTCATACCCGGACAGATGAGAAACGCCTCTTTCGCGAAAATTTTTTTAGCCGATGTTTTCACTTTGATGAATGAACATAGCAGTTAAATTATTTTTTCCTTCAGACAAAGCCTCTCGGTATACTCAGATTATCGATATTGTTTCAGATCGGGAATTGGCGCCTTTTACACACACTGAGTGTAAAAATTCCAAACTGCTTGGAACGTGTTCGCAATGAATCTGTCAAGCTTTTTGAAATGCTTGCATTAATATCGTATTTCGTTTCGTAGTATCGTTTTTTCGGCCGTCAAAACCGCATTTTTCCTTATTGTGGCATTTTAGCTACATGCCCGTCTTTTAATCTTTTCTCCAAACTTTTTACTTCATTAGTGAACGTAATCTTTCTAACTGGATTTGTTTTTTTATACTCATTCTGCAAAATGCACATTGATTCAAATTATGTTAAAGTTTCACTGAAATCATTGTTTACTTGATGATTGCATCTTGAACTTTAAAAAATTTTCTCTAAAAAAAATTAGTGCATCGAAAAGAATCAGCTGTTATAACTTGTTGAATTGATTAAAAAACCAAATTTAAGGAAAAATAAGTTCTTTGCACCGATCACTACTGGTGATGTGGAGCATTCATTCACACATTTTAAATTTTTCTTAGCTAAAAATCAGTTTTTTTAGCCAAAAGAATATTATGATTGTGTATTTAAAATATTTATTTAACCAAAAAATTTTTTCTATCGGCCGAAATTCCGATATTTTTAAGTCGATTTCCGGCCGAATTTTGTCATTTTATTAGCTGATTGCCAACCCTACTAATTTAACTACCAAAAGATTTATTGACCTGTAAGTTGTGTTTCTTGCTTGCTTCTTTAAGTTTTTTATTAAAAAAACTTTTTATCCAACCTGGAGTCAGATTCAGAGAAAAACGAAATTCAAACTTATCCGAGTGTGTGTTTAATACTTTCGCAATGAGTTTCATAGTATTTTACAAAGACGGCAAAGTGGACTAGAAAGTTAAAACTATTGATTTATAATCAAAATCAACAAATTTTAAGGTTAACAAGGTAAATTTCGATGACCAAACAAGTATATAACAAACGCAGGTAACTTTAGGAAATAAAGTAACGATGCCATCTCACACGCAAAACAACTACAGATAAGTATTTTCGTTTGAAAATTTCGACTTCATAACTGGAGGCTGTGGTCTTGGAGGCTTGACTCTGCTCGAAGTTCGTTGATCTGGAGTAACGTCACTAATACTATTTTCTTCTTCGAGCTGATCACACGAATCATCATTTGGGAGAGATCTTCGCGGCTTCTCTGGAATAAGTTCGTTAAATTTTCTATTTTGTGCTTTTGACAAAATTTCATCATCTGATTCATCAACAAACGTTATGGAGTCTTTATCACTATTTGTTTCAGTGGAATCTCGCTTCATTTTTTCACAAGTCGCAACTTTCTGAAGTGTGTTCAAATCGGGATAAAGATTTGAAGCACAATTCTCTTGACTAATACTATCAATATTTTCAGTTGACGGTCCTTTAGTTCGTGAAAAATCACTTGATCGCTGAGGCCTCTCTGGAGGAGGAACTGATGGCCTCTCAATAAGAGAAGAAGGTCGTTCTGACTTGATTGACTGGACGTTGGTAATAGGCACAGAAGGCGGAGGCACAGATGGTTTTTCGACTGAATTGCGATTACTTTTGCTTCCACTGGTTGAATTTCTTTTTTTCTTGTCGGTATTCGTTTCTTCACCATTACGCAAATGCTTCCTGTCTAAAGATCCCGTAGAGTATGAAACACAATTGGTAAGAGTAAGAGTTTGATCATGAGAGGAAGGATGTGACTTTTCTTTTATAGAAGGTCTATCAGGCTTTAAAATCCTATTGCCGTTTCTGGGTAAAGTGGCAGTCACAACTTCATTGAGAAGAGATCCTTTTCTTTCCAAATTTTTATCCACTTTTTCAGCCGATGGTGGAGCAGGAGGCGCTGGTTTTTTAGATGTTCTTGGTGCGGTCGTCCTCGGCATTGCAACAGGAGTGTTTTGGACATCATCAGATTCGCCATTCAAGAGAGCCCTGAATATGGGCAATGTAGTAAACTCAACTTCTTCAGGGAAAAACCAGTCGGCATATGTTACAAGGGAATCTACGATAATACTGTGCAGATTTGCAGCTGTCATGTTTAAACCAAAAGTATTTTCGTCTCCATCTACATTGGGTGCCCAAACTAAACTAGGCGCCATTGCTATCGCTATATTTTGGGACGACATTTTGTTGGCATTTGAATTTTGTGTTAATTTTGCAAGGAATTTTATAGTGTACTTAAGATTCGCGTAATTGCTTTTTGGTAATTTTTGGGTCACTTGCCACAATGCTTGAAGACGACTATTGGAATCACTTATTTTTGCGGCTTCGATCCATTCATCATACAATTGATGAGTTAATAAGGGTTCGGGGAGCTCTCGAAGGTATGACTTTAAGCAACCAGCGACTGTGTGAGGATCTCTCGCATACTCGTCAACATCGATGACACCAGCATCGAAGCTGCTTCTTAATTTTTTAACCTTTGAAGTGCTTCCTGGAATTCTAAACAAACCTTCTTCGTTCAGATTGTTTAATAACCATCCAATGCAAGTTTCAATTACAACAGATATTTCTTTATCAGTGACTCGCAAATGTTCATCCAAAGATGTTCCAAAACACGGTTTCTGAGCAGTATCTGAGATGATTTCTTCCAATTGTGGAATTGAGTTTGTTAATATTTCTGCTATTTTTGAGTAAAAACTGGCTTTTAGTTTGAAAAACTGAAGGTATATTTGAGAAAGTTCGGGTTCACGACTTAAAAAAGACAATAATTCCACTGCGAAAGCATCCTTCGCTTGTTCAACTCGCGTATTAGATTCTTCCAATTCTTTTTTCAACTGTGCAACTTTATTTGCTGCAGCAACAGTTGCAGTTGTACCACTTTGATGGGTTTGTTGTTTCATCGCTGTTTGAAAACGTTGACGGTAATTATCACGATCCTGAGTGGCTTTGTTTAACTGTTTTCTAACTTTGTAAACATTAGGAATGTCGTTTTCTAAGAGACTGTTTAACTGAGAAAGACACTGCCTTTCTACTTCAAGCTCGTAATTTGTCATTTCTTGTCCGATCATTTTGGAAATGTCTCCACATGTTGTAAGTGTTTGCCTGCGAAAAAAAATTAAATCATCGTTTTAGACATTCATAACTTACCCCAAAACAGAATCAAAGCCTAACTGTTCACCGAGTTCTTGAAAGCACAAATATAATTGAATTTCAGGCATTTTTTTCTGTCGTTTTTCGATAGAGAGAGTATCAGTGCCGAGTCCCACTCCTTGAAGGCATGCGGAAATTTTCTTCTCTGTTGATTGACAACTTTGTTTAATAATTTCCACTTTCTTCTCAGCATTTAATAGATCAGTCGTTAGGACATCGTTCTTTTCACCTCTGAAAATAATTTTTATTACATTAAAATCATCGCTGTCTTAATTAAAAGCTTCATTATACGCTTGGTTAGGAATGCACTCTTGAAAAGTACTGGAAATCATTACTGAAGGTAAATTTTTTTTTATTGAAATGAATTTTAAAAGAATTCGCGAAGATCGCGACGTTTATTCGCGTTCATAAATGCTTCGCTACCCTGTAATCGCCTTGAAATCCAGAAAACGAAGAAACGCTTACATAAGACATCGATGTGAAATAGAAATCGAAAGGTTTACATCAATTCTTCGTTTAAAATAGAGTGTGCATCGAAATGATAGTATTTTTAAATAGCAATCGCTTCAAAAAATAAATGAAGGGAAGCGTGCGAAGTCAATGTGTGGAAACTATTGTCATTCCCGTTTTTAAAAAATTTACAGAGTACACTTAAGCGTTAAATATTGTCTGACAAAATAAAGGGAGGTTTTAACAGAGGAGAGACAGCAAACAAAAGTAAGAATAATAATTGAAGATCACAAAGGGCAGGAAATCATAATGAGGATGCGATACTAAGAACGCATTGGCGTTTTCATAAAGACATAACTATGTGCTTCCTGTTGAAGCGATGTTTTGAGATAATGGAAGACGAGGAAATTTTGTTTCAATAACAAAAGTTCAACGATTTCTAATTTTAATGGTTCAAATTTCAACTCCGTTTTCAATTATTGGAAATGAATAACGCAAATGAGTGGCGTTTTTAACACAAGTTTGAGACAATATTTGGAATTTGGTGAATTCAAAAGAAACAAAGAGACGAAAGTCGAGAGTGCGACTTATTGCAGTTGAAACAAGCTTAGATTAGCAGGCGAGAAACGAGTGGCAATGATCACTGCAAATGATTAATCGAGCAGTGAACGCATAAATTGCCAATTATTGTGAAATATGCGTTTCAAAAACAAAGCGATGGATGCGGAATGAAATGCGAAAACAGTGAAAGAAGCGATCGGCAAAAAAGCAGTAATAGCGAACAATGAGTGAAAGGCGAGCAGAGCGGAAGCAGCCATCGATTACCTCGTCGTGAGATTGATGTCTTGAACGAAATGCTTAATATTAAGTAATTGCTTCTTCATTTCTCGTCTTTTCGCTCGTTTCTTCGCTTCTTTTCGCTTTTTCGACTCAATCACAAAAACAAAACTTCACTCCACTCATTTCAATGGCAATCGCGCACTGCGCACGCCCACGACTCAGCGCTCGTGGCGCTGCGCTCAGCCGCCGATCGCAGTCGCTTCACATTCGCACCGTGCGAATCTCGTGTCTGTTCTGTGGAACGGTGTGTGCACTCAACACTCGCTTTTCACCATTCACTGCTCATGTTTGATCCCTCGACCATTAAGAAAACATTTGTATCGATTCATTCGATATATTAACGCACAGTTTTGCACAACCTTGATTTTGAGAAAAGCAGTTTTTGTAATTTGCTTGTTCAATGCGCATAAAGGATGAGCACTGTTTAAGTCATTTTCGCTTAAAAATAGCGAATCGAGATAATTGTACTTAAATTTAGTAATTGACAAATTCTCTGATATGTTACATAAGACTGCGAAAATTCCGCAAACTGAGCCACGGATAAATAAACGTTCTAAACTTTAGCGTTTTTTGTAGCCTGTTTTCGCAACCTTGCGTTGTCGCTTTTCAAAAATCGACGATAAACTACTTTCATTTATTTCATTTAAAGCTCCTTGCTAGCAAACTCCTTTTCAATTTATAAGCGAACGCACAGAACTGATCAATCGAAATCGTATTAATCGATAGCGCTTAATGAGATTAATGTGTTAGTGAAGTACTAAAGTAAGATTTTCTCGAGTTACAATAGATCAAAGTTTTATTCTCTCCATTGATATAAATACACTCAGCGTGAGAAAAATCGCAGCATTGTTGCGTTTGTAAATTAACAATTTCAATATAATAAAGAATATTATCACAGTCAAACCTCTGTAACACGACACCTCACTTTTCCGACATTCTCGAAAAACCAATTCCGACCAAAAATTTTTTTAATGCAAATTTCTTGGATTCCGACGACTCTGTATCTCGACATAATTTTCTCCCCATTGATGTCGAAACAGAGAGGTTTGAGTTTATTTGATTCAATTATTGAGAAAATTTTTCGATTGTTTACATACAAATGCATCAATGCTGCGATTTTTCGGACGGTGTACATTGAGATAATTTTTAATTTTTTAATATTATTGTTGTATGTTGTCCATTTACTTATGTAACTTGAAAACAATAAGCTGACTGTCAAAAGTAGCGAAATTAGTTTTAAATCTATTTTTTTTCTGTAACTATCAATGCTTATCACTACGTGTATTTTGTAGCGATATACGAAAATGAGTTTTAGAGTTTGTTTTACTTTTCATTGTTGAGAAGTTAGACGGAGGCTCGCAAAAATTTTACGATTGTTTTTAAACATTCCATAGACTTCAAATCTAACAATGGGAAGATTTTCGTGACGCTGAGTGTAAGTAAAGGTGAGAATGAGACATTGAAAATTAAAAATTGTTTCAATGTATTGTTTCAGCAGGAAAAATAAAACTTTGGTCCATTGTAACACGAGAGAATCAGAGAAGAGTTGACACCCTCACTTCACCAGCATCTTATTAAGCACTATCGATTGATATAAATTTAAAACATGATTTCAATTTATCAATTCAGAACGTTCACTTGTTAATTTTCAAAATTTGTTGTGAATTTATCGTTTCTTTTCATGCTTACCCATTTATTGTAATTTTATTCAATCATATTGATCGAACTGTTTTTAATTTTATTTTAAAATGAGCGCTGATTATTGGTATTTGTAAAAACTTTCGTGCGTTACTTCTTAGAACCAAATCGAATGCAATCGCGAAGCTTAAAATATTTCGAGGAAATGTACACAATAAGTTTTTTAATCTGTTTTAAATCTTTAATTTCAAAATCAACGCTTTTGCTTAAAATAAAAATAAATTAAAATTTCGTTACAATAACATCGTCGTTGTTTTTTGCTGTCGATGGTAATGATTTGCGAGAAATTTGATTAATGTTTACGTTTGAACCAACAAATGCTTCATTATAAAATGCGTTTTGTTGCTGATTTGTGCTCGCATTGCTGAAATCATTGTTCTGATTATTTGCAAAGCTAACAAATACTTGATCTAAAGTTGTCTGAGTGACAGAAAAATCTAAAAAGTGTAAACATTTTTGAGCTTCTTGCAGATTATCAAAGATGGTTGAAAGCGCAATGTTGTTTGTTGGAAGACTAAATTCAAGCATATTATGGTGATGTGCTCGAAGAACACACGAAGGAAAGCTTGTTTTAATAAATCTTATGGCCTCATTCCAATTAGATTCTTTTTCGCACAGTCTTAATGTTATCGTGTATCCAGTGCCAAACTTATGCTTGAGATAGTGAGGACTACCGATGCAACAAAATCGCCCGTTTACCATTATCGCCAATCGAGAGCATAATATATCGCATTCTTCCATGCTTAATGAATTCATAATAAAATATCAGTTGTTGCATTTTACAACAAATTTTGAGTTAATATGTTTACCTATGAGATGTTAAGACTACTGATCTTCGTTCTCTAACTGCAGCTTGAATGTTTTGCCAAAGACATCTTCGGCTTAATGGATCCATTCCACTCGTAGGTTCATCCTTTTGAATTAATTCAGAAATAAGTTTTCAAAATTTCGCATTTTTGACCTACCAAAAGCATAATCTGAGGATTTCCTAGCATAGCAATTGCTAAGCAAAGCTTCCTCTTCGTGCCTCTACTGAGTGCTTTAACAGGAATATCTGAAAACAAAGTAAGTTGAAACTTCCTTATCGATTCGATAACCACCTGCATCCAAGAAATGAATTAGTTTCGATAAGTTACGCTCATAATGTACCGTAGGAATGTTTAATGATGGAATTCCTCTCATTTTAGCGTAAATTTTCAAGTGTTCTCTTGGTGTAAGAACAGAGTCAAGCGCATCAGCCTGGGGGCAGTATCCGAGAAACTGACAGCTATTTGAAAGCAATTGACGTATACTTTGGTTATTTATCCTTGCTTCTCCTGAGCTTGGCCTCATTTGTCCGGTCAGAATTTTGAATAAAGTTGTTTTACCGGCTCCATTTACTCCCAACAATCCAAAACACTTTAAATAAACACAAAAATTGAAATTCATCTGAAAGACGATTTGAAAGTTCGATGGAATTGAGATGGAATAAGCTAAATTACAGATTGAAGCAAACATGAATTACTTTCATAGTTTTGATTTCACAACGATCATTATTCAAAATATCAACCAGTCTCTCCAAGCATGAAATCTCAATTGCATCATTCTGATCGGCACTAATAAATGAATGGACTTACCTCTCCTTTCGGTATGGCGAAAGTTATGTGGTCAACAGCTATTTTCTTTCCGAATATGTTATTAAAAACCTTCGACATATTAACAACGCGAAGCACATCAAAACGACTTCCCTCTGTCTGTGTAACTCGTCGTCGTTCTTCGGCCACATCACTATCTTCATTTATGTAGGAAAGAGAATGCGTCTTTTTGTCTTTCATCATTCCAGAAAAGCAAATATACTCGATAAACAAATTTAAAATGAACAAAACCGCTCCTTCTATCAACATTGTATAGTAATGACAGCCCAACATCTCCATGGAAAAGGGATTTATGTAAGTGTCTTGATCAAAAAGAGTGAAAATATCGGCAAACAATTGATTTCTCGTTATATCAACTAAACCACTTAACAGAGCATAAGGAGGGAGAACCAAAGCTACGCTTTCAAACGTAGATTTGAAAGCTTGACTGACTTCCAGTATTTTGAAGACATCAATTAATAGGCGCATTACCATGGTATTCATTCCGACGAATAGAGCTAGACAATAGATAACCATAAAGGCGATACTAGACTCGTGAAATAATTTCTCCATCAAGTAAACGATAGAAATCATCGCCCAACCGAAACAAAGCAAAAGCGCCATAACTGCAAACAGATTCAATCTTGCGGTGTAAATTGGCAATTGAAACATCACTATTATTATCGCAGAAAAAATGACGGCGACAATAACGGAAAGCATATCCCAAAGCATGGCAGAGAACCAATACAAAAAAGTTCCGATTCCAAATATTCGCTGTAATTGCTTTTCTTCTTGTGTTCGCTCTTTGACGATATAAAACACAACGCTCGTTGGAATAAAAACAAATCCGACCAAAATTATAAGTGCAATTCCAGCATCTCCTGCTCTTTGCATCAACGACTGATCCCCAAGCTGCGCAGAGCGAATGTGAAATGGATGACTATACGTTGTGATTACTTAAAATGCAAATAATTAGCAATAAGAAGATTTATCGAATTTTCATTCTCACTTACAATATTTGCTTGCATCGAAGCCATTTTTCTTAAGATTCGCACGTAAAATTGCATTGTTTACTGCATTTAAGTAAGATGTCACGGCATGGAACCCACTATTTTCAAACCATACTTTTGCAATATCTCTATTGTTCAATCGATGGAAAGTGAAGCCGCCAAAACGACGATCGTTAAACTCAGCGAAAGTTGTCAAAAGAAATTGAGAAACATCGATGCCAGATAGATTATACATGTGACCAATTTCCGTTTTTACAGACTTTAGGCTTGGATATTGAATATTATTTGAACAAAACTCGCAATTACACGATTGAGATTTTTCAAGATTTTTCAATTCTTCAGGATACGCATTTCTGTCCACTGCAGCGCCACGAATGATGGGACATTTTGCCACTCTCCAACCCTTTCGAGGTTTTCCACAATTTATCTCTTTTAATGAAGCCAAATGCAAAAGTTGATCAAGAACTTCATTTATAGACTGAGAATTATTCACTTCGCTAAAAAATGAGCTCGAACTTCTGCCATAAATGATCGGTGTCAAAGGAAGAATTGGATCAGGAGCAAAAGTTGGTTTTATCAACGACATACCCATTGCAAATGCAATGAAAATACATGGAAGCAGAACACTACAACAAATCGATTTCCAATCTCTTATTGCATGAGATTTACGTTTTGAAATGAGAGCCGAAAGTTGCATCAATTTTAATCTTATTCCGGTAATGAGAGGAGGATTTGTTATGGAATAGCTTTCAAACGAATCTTCCAAATGGCCTTTGGTGTGGAAATCGGGATGATTTATCGAACCACTCATTTTTCTCGTTACTGCAAGCTTTGCCGTCTCCATCGACAGGTTTGCCTCTTCCAAGCTACAAAGTGTAATAAAAACTTCTTCTAATGTGGTACTCCGCAAGCCATAATGGCTAAAGCCCAGAGTACGCAGATTTGCATCGAGACAACGGAAAAAAGTTGAATAGTCGTGTGCCCTCCCATCAGGTGCTCGCGGAGGCAAAGCCAATACGACTTCACTATTGTATTCTTCTATAAGTGACGAGTTTGGAATTAAGCATTTGGTAAACGCTAGTAATCTTTCAGAGTCGCTTTGCTCCTCTGAAGGTTCGTTTGATGCTCGACCAGAATCTCCATCATTTGTTTCATCCAATGCCTGCTTTGAAACTGTCAATTGATAACCACAACCATAAGTGCTTTTGAGAAGCAACGGTGAACCGTTGCAGAGCAATTTCCCTCTGTGAATGACTGCAACCTGATCACTAAGAATATCAGCTTCATCCAAATGATGAGTTGTCAAAAGCACTGTTCTACTTTGTTTTTGATTAACAATTAAATCCCAAATGTTTCTTCGCGCAACTGGATCGACGCTACTGGTTGGTTCGTCCAAAATTATTAATTTAGATCCTCCAACAAATGCTAAAGCTACGCACAGTCGCCTTTGCAAACCTCCTGATAAGCTTTTTGCCAATTCATGTTGAATCTGCCAAAGTCCTGTGCTTTGAAGCATTGTATCAATATCTTCTTCAATTTGGTCTTCAGGAAGAAGTCCCTTCAAATGCGAGTAAAAACGTAAATGCTCTCTGATGGATAAGTCATTAAACAAAACATTGTATTGAGGACAGTATCCCAATAATTTGCGTGCCTCTACAAACTGTTCAGGAACAGGATGTCCATAGATAAACACCGAACCTGATGTTGGTGGCAATTGTCCAGTTAGTACGCTGATAGTCGTAGTTTTCCCAGCTCCGTTTCTTCCTAAGAGAGTAGTTATTTGTCCTTCTTTGAGTTCAAGATTTAAATTCGCAACAGCGGTTTGTTCGCACTTGGTGCCTTTGTCATAAACCACGTAAAGATTGTGAAGTGACATGCCTGGTCTTCGCTGCCAGCTTTTAAACTCATTTTCAAAATACTTATTTGAGTAATTTTGGCTTCTATCACCAGAACTAAGATGATTTGAAATGCTGCTACTGTGAGATTTCTTACGTAAGCCCCAATAACTCGGAAGAATGAAAAAGTACCACGGTTGGTGATGGCTATTGTTTCCAGCTAAAAAATATTAAATAAATCTTGTCTTTGATTCATAATTTTGTTTTTACCTGGAAACACATTTGAAATATACCAAGCAATCAAAAAATATATCAATCCATCAACGATCATCATTATTCCCGCTGTAGCAAAGTTCATCGTGTCATCTGTCATCGGACTGCGCCAGATATTAGACCACTGTATACCAACACCTTGCGCTTCATATCTAGCAGTGTACATTATTCCGAAGCAAAAAGAGGTCGACATGCTGAGGCACTATGAGGAAAGATGATAAAATCAAATTATGGAAGACTTTAAAACAATTTTTAGCAAACTTTGCATAGAAACCTAAGATGAAAAGAGTGATGTTTGAAAGAAAATTGCTCCTCTCAATTGCATTAATCATTTAACAATTTTTTCTAATTTTTGGTGTAAAACTAAATAACAAAAGAATTTGAATTTTCACTTACGGTGACTAGTTTGTGAACGAATGTCATCTCGTATTCAAGTGTTATTGCAACCATAAAAGGCAAAAATGAGGCCAAATACACAACTATTCCTGAGAGTGAGGCAATGGTTGCCACTTTAAAGAAGCAACTTATTAAGTATCTGCAATCATTTCAAATTAATTTAGCACAATTAATTTAGCAAGCCATACGTACGAATACATGATGATGGAGAAACTAAAAGCCATGAAATACAAATAAATCAAAATGAGGTTCGAATGAGGCAGCAACTGAGAAAGCCAAAGAATAAACAATCCACATAAAGAGCCAAAAGCTAACACTGAGTAACCAAGAATGAACCATGTCAGCCAAGCGACGGAAGGCTTCAAACCAGCCACCCGCAGTACTTCTTCCAAGTGTAATTCTCGCTCCAAAACAAAGTCGCGGATTAGGAATCCAATGAGAAAAATCCAAGCGATTGTTGCAATAACCGGAATCAAACAAAGAACATAGAGGCCGAATTTATCTTCTTTGTAGCATGGATAAGGGAACTGCTGCAGATAGAGTGCTGGAGATACATCTAGTTCGGTTTTATTGATGAAAATCGAGATAATTGCTTTGTCTATCATTTCTTGAATCTGTACAAAACTTTTCAAATAACCAAGATCTGACACGTAATTATCTCTTGCACCTGGCTCCCAGATGCGCTCCTTTAAAAGTTTTGTTGAAGGAACAAAATCAATATCAGCTCTTATCTTGTACTCAACGTGGGGAGGAAGACTCTTTGCGAGTCCATTTTTTTCAAAATTAAGAAAAACAATTCCACAAATCAACTCATGATTTTTTGTGAACTTTTTTGCCGCTTGTTCCAATTGATATTCATTTTCGTAGCCAACAAACCGCTGCAATTCGAAGCACTGTGCGACATTCCCAACAAGCTCTATAAGATTTAAAATTGCTCCAGAATTGGAAAGTCGCTCTAAAAGCAAAATAGTGTCGTTGTCTTTGAACAACCCTTCTACATCTCTTCCTAACAGCTGCACCACCTCATGTTTAACACTTTCAATCTTTTGACTCGAATTCTTGTCTTTGTAAAGCATCTCTAAACTTCTTACTGTTTGTGCCCATCTTTGCAGGATATTAATGAATCCGGAAATAAAAGAAAAAGTTCCATTGAGACGTGACATTATTTCATCTGTTACATCGTTTTTTGGCGTGTAAAGTACTTTTCCTTTTAGAAAAGGCTTCAGAAACGACCAAACAACAGCACCTCCTTCCATATGCATAATCTGCTTGTAACCATCTCGACAAAATTCACCTTTTAATAAATCGATTTCTTCTTGATTAATTTTCGGTTTTTTCACAGACACCTTTAGCAATGAGAATTCCTTTTTTAAAACTGGCAACGATTTGCCACACATCAGTTTGCCCGCAATGACGGCCGCTTCAGGAGCTGAAAAATTCACAAAATACTCACACTAAGTCATCAGTTTTAGTTTACTTACAGCCAAGTAAATCGATAGCGTTTCCTTTCCAATCGATTTTGCTTATTTCTTCTTGCAAGCCCATTGAACTCGTAAAACTTTCAACGAAGCCTTTAACCTTTGGCATAGATTTTGCGGCCGCTTCTAAGCTTTTCATTGCACGCGGTATGTCAGCTTTTCTAAGGTTCGCTTTTGTAAGCAGCTCATCTCCAACAAAAGTGACAAACTGAATATAAGTTTAAGGTTTAAATTTTGAATTTCTTCTCGAACTTACATTTGTGAAAATCTTTTTAAAAGTTAATTGTTTTAAATTTTCCTGAGTGAACTTGTAATTCTCAGCAATACTTAGTGTGCAAATAGAGTGAAAAGCGATGTCAAACGAAATCAATTCCATATTATCCTCAGATCGAGGTATGTGTAATATATCAATTAATGCCGAGCGATTGCATAATAGATTTTCTTCAATGGCTCCATTTGCAGCGAAAGAAGTGAGGTCAATAGTCGCATTAAGTATTGCGTCTGATGCTGTTGACTCAATTCCGAGATGATATTCCAAGAAAAGCTTGACAGCATCTGCATTCTTGATCAATTCTCGGAATTTATCTGCGTTTTAGAGCAATATTATTGAGAGAGGAGTTTTAAGAAAAATGAAGATACATACAAACTATTGTGAAAAGGTTTTCATCTGCAAGATGTTTTAAGCTTTGCAATCCAGTCACGAGAATTGTGACCGTTTCGAGTACAGGTCCTTTTCCCACTCCCGGCAAAAGTCGGCTTTTAATGACTGTTAATTCTTCTAAAAGTGGAATGATCGAGGCATTTGTTGATAGTTGCACTAATGAGAAAATTGAGTCTTTGGTGGTTGATAATCTTAAATTGTGTAGACTTCTCAATTGAGATGATAAATTTTTAAATTCAGATGAAAATAAAGTGTGTAACATGGTAACAGTGTTGTTTACATTTGTTCTCAATTCATGAAGACTTAAATGATCAGAGATTTGTGACAGAAGCTTTCCCATTTTGATTAAATCAATTGAATCTTGAATCGTTGTCAATAAAGTGTTTCTTTGCTCTTTGTCCAAAGAGCAAATTTTCGACGTCATGTTGTGAAAGATGTTTTGGTCTTTAATGAGCAATATTTCGTTTAAAAGATGAGAATTGCAAATTGAGTCGAAGATTGAGTGAACATTTTTTGTTACTAATTGACTTAATTTTAGCACATTTATTTTTGAGTTGACTAGCATTTCAAACATTTCTGTGTCTGGCTCGATTGCTTTTTTCACTTTCACGATTTTTTCGCTTTTGAGAACACTTTTCAGCGTGATTCCATCGTGAAGAATATCGTTTATTTCACGCTGCGAGAGAATGTCTACAATTCTTGCAATAAGACCAATTCCTTTCGGAAGATGCTTTACTATGTCAGTCACTTTTCGATCCGTGAGCAGAGGTGAAAGTGTGTCCACAAATTTGTGTATCCTTGAAATTGAAGACAAATTTATCTTTAAAACACTTGTGTCCTAAAGGTTAGAAACGCAACTATCTGAATTTCATGTGATATGATCAAGCAAAACGATAGTCAAATTCAATTTTTTAAACATGTTTTACGTTCGCACGATTAATTTTCTCTTTTTTTATTAAAAACGTTAAACATCTTCAACGCTTATTTCTCTATGAGATGTAAATTTCGGGTATAAGCTCGGAAAATAAAAATATTTAAATTGATGTCAATCACTTAACATTCTGAAGAAAAGCTTCAAAATTTTTTACCGTTGCAATAACAAGCTACAGTCCAAAATTTTGGTGTCAACCTGAATACTCTATCAAAAATACCAGAAGATAAAATCAAGTGGATTTCTAACACATTTTGATTATAAGTCGTTGCAGCAAAGATAAATAATTTTGATGTCATTGAGTCTCTTATTCAGAATATTAAAATTTTTCTTTTGACTTTTTGATATGGTGACATGCGAGGCTCAACATTTGACGAAATTACTCTAAAAGCACATTTATTGAATATTTTGGATGAGAAAAGAACGAGAAAAGAAAGAAATAAGTACGGAATGAGTTAAAGTGAAAGCATCGACTTAAATCCATATAGAGTAGTAATTTAAAAAAGATGAAAAAATAAAGTTATAAGTTGACTTGTTTGAAACGACAAGTGTGAAGTTGCAATACGTTTAAGTTCATTTTAATCTTAAGAAATGAGAATAATTCGGTCAAAATAACGCATTTTTGATGTCTTCGCTGAACTTAAACTGTCTAAAATCAACTTTTACTAAAATCGAGCGATGAAAAGCACAAAATAAAACAACTTTTGATTTTGGTCGATGATTGAAAACGAGATTAAATCTTAAAATACATTTGAAACTTATTTTAATTTTCGGGTCACTAATAAAGTGATGAGCGCTTTTATTGCCTTAAGTTTTCTTGGAAACTGTTCTATTAAAAGGCACAAGTTTATTTAGTTGATGCTTAATTTCTCAAATTATGCGACACAAAAACTTTTCAAAATCTATTTTCAATGTATTTTCAAAAATTAAGTTCATTTTACGAATTCCTTTCTGAAAACAATGCAACTGAAAAGGATGCTATTCAATCGCTAGGCACTAGTTTTAATTGAATTTTTAACATCGCTCATATTTTGAGTGAACAATGAATTAGAAAACTCAATTCAAGTGTTAACTTAGTTAAAATTCAAACCTATATTTTAAATTTATTTGCAATGTACAAAAAATTTACTTCACATTGAAGTAGCTTTTTCTGTCTCAAATAGTACGTAAAAAGTCGATCATTTTTCATTTTCATGCAAAGTCTACAGGAGTCAGTCTCTTTTTTGCTAAATTAAATTAGTTGTTTGTGCAACTGATTAAATATAACATTGAATGGAGCCAATTAGTTCATCACTTAGTACTACTATTTCTCTTATAGTTTGAAATGCACTTTTCGAAAAGTTTCGTAAAAGAAATTTGCAGTTTTAAGATCACGGAATAAATGGTTTCGTTAAACTTGAGCTCAAGCATTTCAGTTATCCTTATGATCGCCGGTAAAAAAGACGCGAATGAAAATGAATTTCATTATAGAAAATCGTTCGCCTGTAATTTATTAACGAGTATTAAGTGGAGCTTTAGCGAACGTGAGTGTAAAATGCTCGCAAGCAACATACTTATTTATAAGAATAAATACCTTATAATTAAATAATAAATAAATGGTGAAATTATTACAATCTTGTGAGAACGTATTTTACGATTTTGTTTACTGATTTCCATTTTTAAAACTAGTGAACAACGAAAAACAATTTCGAAATTTTATATTCGGCTTAAGAAAGCGTTTTTATAGATTTACCGAGTCGAACAAACTCGTTAATTAACCTTATTTGTGACCGAAACCAATTGGAATTAAAATTATGAATGAAGCCGTGTGGAAAATAGACTGAAGTAAACTAATTATTTTCTGCACTCGCCAATTTCAACCAATAATCATTCAAATTCTAAGCACAGAAACTATTTTTATCGAAATGTTTTTTGAGAAGTTCTAGCTCAAACTGAACTTTAAAATGTAATGAAATCTGACCGATACCTTGCCTTTGGAAAGCGTGGAATTTCTTCGGATAATGAGGAAGCATTGATGCAAGCGTTGTCGATGGTGCAAACGAGATTCTGAATGAAGTCGACCGCACCTGCACTTGGCAATGATTTTGAGTTGTAATAGCCTGTGGGCAAGAAGCAGTTTCCGTGAATGAGTAAATGACACAAAGATAATGCTCCAACAGTTTTGCTCAAATAGAGAGCAAACGGAAAAACTAATGTCGAAGAGTATTTTAAAGGTCGGTCGAAGGCAAATCGAGGCCAACTAAATAAGTCTGAGAGCGAAACGAAAATTAAGCTCACTGAGCGATTCATTAATTGTTTCGCTTTTAAATTCGGCGAATTCGCGGAACTAGAAAAAAGCTTTCGTTGCTGCGATTTAACCCCTTTTTAAAATAAATGCAAGCTGAACAAAGACCGACTTGGCAGTCAAAGTGAATAGAATCAAATCTGTTTGCTTTGTATACCAAATATTGATAAATGTGCCTTTATTTTCAGGAATGGGGACATAGAAACAAAGCAGCCAATATTTCATTTATCATACAGGTAATTAAAAGTGCTAATTTCTTCCTGCCGTCTTCACTTACGAGTAATCTCTCGTTGCTGCTCATCGTTTCACAGCTCGCATGCATTTAGAAGTATTCTGGTGATGAGCGTCGCTGTAACCTTCTTTTCGAGTCTCAATTTTCAACGCTCGCTGCAGCGAACGCACACTTATGTTTAGTCGATTTAATCGCTTAATTGCAGTAACGATGCGTTTAATTTGCTCAGTTTTAGGTCATTAAGCCAAATGCTTGTCTGCATTCCTTGTAAACAGTTTTGCTTTGTTCATCGCCGACATTGAAACTTTCTCGCTTTTCGTCGGCTTTTTGATTGAATAGCGAAATAAGTTTGTTCAGACAAGCATTTAAATGGATCAATTTGTTTCAATTACTCTCGGGCTTCATTGCAATCGTTGCGTTGCAAACTCTCTGCGAATAAAAACTGTTTCCCGCTGACCCGAATTCACTCTGAATATTCATTTTTATAAAATATCAGAATATCGAAAACTATTTCAAAACGGCATTTACCAGGAAACGGCGAAAACTTCCATTTAAAGTTATTTGCGAAGCTCGAATGCTTCAAATTTTTGTGAAAAATTATGCACGCAGTTGCTTATAGATTCAGTTTTAAGTGCTCAGAGGCCGGAGCAAATTTGACGTCAATCAGACGATGGTCAAAAGTCAACGGTGCGCATCGATAAATAGATAAAAAACTCATTGATGTGCAAAAGAATGTAAAGTGTATGAGCAATAATAGTTTCCGTTACTCTTGTCGATCAAGCTTCTTTAAGTGATTCTATTTAAAAGCGAAAGATTTTTATGGCGAAGGAGCAAATATAAAAAGCGTATTTTGTGTGAATCGACAAAATTCCAAAAATGATTCAATTTCTCGTCGAATGATGAATGTTTATAAGAAGCATAGAAGCTAGAAACTGAATGTTTATTCGCAATTTTATTAATTTCAGAACAAGTATTGCTCAGCTTTCTCTGTCAAATAAACGAATTTGGCGGTGAGAGCAAAAGATAAAAAAAAATTAAAAGATGAAGCATTTTAATGTGTTGCAAGAGCTGAAGAAACTCATTTGGAATAAGAATTGCAATAAATGGATAAAAATTGTGAGCGAAAGGAGAAATAAGGAAGCGAGAGTTGATGAGCAAAAGTTCACTTACAAGTCTGCTTTGTTTTTGGTGGAAACTGAAGACGAATGATGAGAATGGCCATAAAAACAAAGGCAGGCCAAAATACCTCCAAGCAAAGTATTGCCTAGTAGTGACAAATTAGGAGAGATTATTTTCCACATTTCGAGCTATTTATATGATGTAAGCTGATCAGCGGTTTCTTTATTACCGGTCGTCGCTTCCGAAGAAGTATTTTGTGCCGAAGAAGAAGTCGAAGTTGTTTGAAAAATCCCATCTTTAATCCCAGGTTTAAATGTTTGTTTCAATCAGGCATAAAATCAATGTAATCGACTGCAAAATAGAAAACAAACATAATTAAGCAAAAAACACATTCTATTGATCGCGAGGTAAAAAGGACAGAAGGTAAAAAGGTCGTAATAAGTAGGAATACTTTTGATGTGATGGCAATGCACTTGACTTAAAAGCAACGAAACTTGTCCAACGACCGCTGAAGAAGAGTGCCGTTATGCAGCGAGCCGTTCTCAGCATCCACTCGACAGGTTCGTATCACAAGGCGCGTTCCTGATTTTCAGGTCGCCGCTACTTTGCAACTGCAGCCAATCACTCCAACAGTGAATTCTGAGTTCACTCACACTAATTGGATCAAAGTTTTATTTTCAGCAACGAGCGAAAGTCGCGCGAAATCACTCTTCGTTTTCTCAAATTACCTTTGTCAATCGTCGCTGCTTTCTCGCGTTGCAAATACATTTTTGATTGAAATTTCGTTCACATTGTCATTTCACAATCAAACATTGATCGCAAATGGTAAAGATCACCACTAGCTTCATAACTTACATTAGCGAAAGCTTTTTCATCGTGCTTTCAACTGTAATCAAATTCAGATCACTGCTACATTGAATGAACACAGTAGGCTTTCCAAATAAAAACTTAAAAATCACTTCGATATTTTTGTGAAGATATTATTAAGAACAACTTAAGCACAAGTTTGCAGGAGAGAAAAGCGATCGATGCAAAGATTAGTGAAAATTGAGAAATGATTCTTAGAAAGGTTAAACTTGAAAATAAGAAAAAACTTGATTGTGGGAAAGTTTAGGACAGGCCCAATGCTTGACGCTGCTCATTTACTTTTACGCTGTAACAACAAATAGAAATCACATTTTTGCCGATTGACGAGTAGTGATGCGCTTGATTTATTGCTGCATTCGCCTCTCAACGTATCATTACTTCCGTGTTATTCTTATCCTCGAGTTAAATAAGACTATTCTGTTGTTGATTTCAAAAGCCAATTCACATACCTCTCAGGCATGTGTTCGCAATGCATTCAATATAATTATTACTTTAAAATGCTTTGCTTTACATCGCATTCAAACCAAGATTTTTTCGCTTCACAAGTTTTCAAAGTTAAAACATGGCGATGTATGATGATTTTCAACAACAAAATCTTTGTGTTCATTTACGCTTAATTTATCATTTGTAATTAATCACCAGAAAATTGAAGTGAAACGAATAAAAATTCACACAAATCTACTTTGCAGACAGTCGAAATATGGAGAATTTACTTTCTTATATGAAATTCTAATTATTTGGTTGAGAATAAGGATGATGTTTTCAAAAAGGTTCTTCATAATATAAATGTAAAAATGTTTGTGTGCTTAATTTTTTGGACGACTTTTGAGATTGCATCCTGTAAAGCAACAAAAATTCAATAAAGCGAAGATTTTATATATAAATTTAATTTTGGAAAGGCAAGAATTTCTTACCTTCTTTTTTACATTTCGGTTTTCTTTGAAGAACTAAACCAAGAATGTTTCTGAATTTGATGCTAATTTTATTTTATTGCATATATCTTTACGAGAATGAGGCAATGCTTGCTCAATTTTCTAAATATCGGCCTGATTCAAGTGCTTACAGCGATTGTTCTTCAAAAATAAATATCACGAATATCGAATACTTTCCTTTATAGGAAAACGATTTTCAATAAGTTCACTAGCATCATCATTACAAGGAAAACTTTTGTGATTTATAAAAAAGAAAAGAGCTCAATAATGGTAAAGAGTAAAGCTGAATAGTGTCCCTAAAGGAGGTGCAACGGTCGAGATAAAATGCAATAATTTTGAGTTTTCCATAAAAATTTTGTGAAAGTTTTTTAAGCTTTCTGATTTTTCATTATAAAATAAATCTATCGATAAAAGCTTGAAGAGTGAAACATTTTTACATTTAAAAGATTCGATAGTAAAAATAAAATTTTTATAACAAAAATATTTTTTTTTGTAATATTCAGGCCAAATGAAATGATACAAAAACTCCGAGCTCTATTTGATATGTAGAATGTGAAAATGAAAAACCCTTTCGCTTTACAAACATTTTTCACAAAATTTTTCATAAGGAAAAGTCCATTTGAGCTTTTTGTGATTCTTACACTCTTTAGAGCCACTGTTCATCTTTGAATCATATGGAGTTTCACTCTTGTTTATTAGACATAAAAGTTTTCTTTGTGATCGATACTAACAAGGGACATTTTTGAACTGTGAATGGCCGATTTTAACCAAATTTGCACACAAATTTTTCACACAAAGAAATGCATAGTGTGTGATTTTAAGCTGCGGTTTCAAAAGTTGTCGGGAGGTATTTTAGGTCAAAGGTAAGATATAATATTGAAATTTTAAATTTATTTAAAACAAATATGCGAAAGCTCTATCACCCCTATGATCGTGCAGTCGCTAACAGCGCAGTGATCCCTTTACTGTTTTCTTAAGTGTATAAAGGTAGATATCCCCTCTTATATGCATCAACGGCAAGCGGTAAAACGATCCTGTCCTGTTGAAAGAACCGTTGTGCGATTCTTGCGAAAAATGAATTTGAGCGTGTAGAGATAAACTGCTCAGTTTTGTAGAATTCAAAATTTGATCTAAGGTCACCGCTGAATGTTGGCCTCTGCAGTCTCTTTGCCTCGCGCTCTAAAAGTTCAAAGATTTTTCTAATACATAAAGTGCATCGGAAAATTCATTTTTAAAATAAATAATTCAAATTCCTTCTACAACTTTTATTCTAATCATTTGAACGTATTTGATATGGCTATAAGGCGACAAAGTTTTTTTTGAAGTTTTCGTTGTGCAACTCCAAACTGGTGCATCGCCTATGAAGTTTTGATTTTTCAGTATTTAATATATTTTACCGTAACAATTCTATTTTAGTGCTCCACATTTGGTATCTAGACTCTATTTATGGTGAGGTCTGCAACCTCGTGATAGCCTGATAACTTGGTGCGTGCTTCCGTAATTATTCAAAAAATTAAAAACCGCTTTTTCAGCAATAATTTTCACTATAGTCTTTACAAATTCATTTAACCAGATTTCGAAAACTATTAACCAGAAGGCGTCGCTTGCATTGAGTTTCGAAAACTATTAACCAAGCTTCAAATACATTATATTACATGTAATACCTTTTCAAAATAAAATGTTTCGATTATCGAAAAGTAAGCTCAACTGCAAAGCATCACGAATAATTGAGCGTCTCGTAAAAGTTGCTTTGCAGTTAAGCTCAGTTTCGATAATCGAAACATTTTATTTTGAATCGGGAGTACATTTAACCCAAACATTGTTTATGTAAATTCAATGTGATCATTTTACATTCTTTGTGAGCTATTGGTTTTTTAATTCAATTATCACTAAAATTCAGATAAAACATTTTTCAATGAATCTATGAATTGAATTCTATGACTATGAATTAAGCATTGAAAATTACAAACCTTTGTGTAAATAAATCGATCACACGAATGCTTATACATACATCATACATGATCATACAAATGAAAGCATAAAGTAGACCGTTCTTTTTAAGTCAATAGAGTGTAATTTGAAAAAAGTTAAATTTTACAAACAAACTTCAGTGGTTACCTTTAAGCTTATTTTTGAGCTACTTATCAATTAAACTTTTCGAATCGAGAGTGAATGTTTTCGTTCGTTTTACTTTTTAGTAAACTACGCTGACTTGTTTAACAGCATTCTTTTTATTGAGTGATGAGTACTTGTATGGACCCTCATTTAAAATAAAACACACTGAATGAAATGCTATCCACATTTTTTTAAAATGATGAGCACAAGATAAGCAACACATGGAAATTACAAGCAACAATAACTAGCGAATCCTCCATCAAATTCATCAAATCGTTGATTATACAAATTCGATGAGGAACGTGCGAGGAAGCGACAAAAAAGGATAGCTTGTTTTGTTTATAATTGAAATTGCGAATCATTGATAAACTTTCATTTGCCAAACAATAAATTTAATTGGTGATGCAAAAAATACGAATAAATTGAGACGGTCGCCGAGCGCTTCGCCGTCAAACAGGTCGGATATAGTGAAGAGAGGATGGATGGATGAGGTGGATGTGGTGGATGGAGGCATTGTGGTGAGGCCGAGAGCACCTACTTCAGTAAATTAAGAGCTCTCTCGGTCGGATATGGCGTATGCAGGGGCGCGTACTAAAATTACTTCGTTCTTCGATCGTTTGATCGAGAAAACTTAGTGATTTATTGACGAAATTCGCCCCGTATATATATAAAATTATCCATTCCAATTCTACAGCTAACAGAAAACAGCGAATGACTTTTGATTGTGTAACAGCACATCGAAAGTTATTGTAAAGTATTGACAAGCATAATGAGCTGATTAAAACAAGGTATAAATATTCGGTATTTGTTACGTAATGTAATAATTTTAAATAATAAATTT
>NCKU01001694.1:0-23642 GCA_003675995.1 Dinothrombium tinctorium
GTTTGTATCTACTTGATTCCAGCATTTTTACCGGGAAATCATGCAAAAAGTGATCGCCAAAAATCTGATGATAAAAAATTGGCGCTTCTTATGCACTCACATGACAATTGCATTTGTGATGCGAGATTTCTTCTTCAAGTCATAGTGTTTCGAATATAGATTGCAAAAGCAATAATTTAGCTACAGTCGTTGGAAAAATATGTGCATAACTTCACAGGATAGATGTTGGGATGTCTTGCCGATCAATCTCGCATCACAATCCCTAATGTGGCTTAATGTAAAGTCAGTAGAAATCAAAATAATTCGATTTTTTAGATTTAATTCGATTTAAGTAAACATTTCTAAGAAAAAATACTTTAAAATTTGAGCACAATAATCATGTTCCTGTTCGCCACTATCGTTTCAAAACTGAGTGTATTCAAAGACTGATTGAATTTTAGCTGCAACAATTTCGAAAGAATTCTCGTGAGCACAACAAAGCGAGAAGCTTGTTGTTTAAGCACGTTCACTCTCAACATTTAGAATTTCGACATAATTAGAACAAAAATATTTAAAAAGATGAACATTTTAAAGATAATTTTTTATTTTTTTATTCATTTAATTTGCAAAGAATTAAATGCTAGAGCAACATTTTATGAGCAATGCGAACAGAATTTGTGTTTTGGATTCAACGAGAATTGTATTAAACACAGAAATTGTAAAATTCTTTTGCTCGTCGAATTTGAACAGAACAACAAAAATTGGTTGAAACCTGAAGTGAAATTCTCGTCTCAAATGATAAACGCATCTGCTTTGCAATGGTTTTCAGTCGCTTTATCAGAAGACAACACAATGGGCAACGAAGTTGCGTTTGATTGTATTTTAGGTGACAGCAAATTGACACGAAGTAAAAGCAGTCTGAATATAGAAAAATTCAAAAACAAAAACAATATGGAATCAAGAAGTCAAAGCGGAATCATTTTCATCGCAAGTAGTTTCAAAGATGGAGTTCTTAGCTGCATTTGGAAATTAAACAGATACTCGAGTTCAACAGCGGAAGCAAATGATTTAATTAATTTAGGCAGATTAGGACAACCCTCGCTAACAATCACAACCGATTTAGTGAGCAAAAGTTACCACATTCTACTCGCTCACGGAAGAGTTTCATCTTTCGATCTTCATAAGAGGAAACACGACGCTAAAGCTACAAGCGTAAGTCGAACGAAATTATTCTTCGACTTTCTTTTCATCGGCTGCGAACAAACGGCCATTTTTAATAGCAAATACTGTTTCAACATGAATATATTAAACGATGGTTCAACAAAGTCTTGCAATAATAAGTTGCCCTGTGATTTGATTGCTATTCTTGTAAACACCGAAACACAAAATTCATTTTTAATTAGAACATCAAACTTGTCAAAGATCACATCAAATAAGAAGTCAGCAAAATATTTAGCAGTTGGTCTTTCGTTTGATACTTCAACAGGAAACGATTTAGTCACAGAATGTATTTTAAATTCAAATGGAGATGTTAAGATCAAAGACAGTTTTAGAGAGAAAAATGGCAAAAGCGTCGAGTCTGAGCTTCACGTTTCAAAAGCGATGTCATTATATTCAGATGGTGAGACTTTAGAGTGTCAATGGCAAAGACCGTTCGAAATCGTTATAAACAATACTCAGATGAGCACATCGAAAAGTTTTTTCTACCTAATGATTGCTGCAGGAGAGTGGATATCTGAAAGAGGTAAGATCTCCACTTTAAACAAGCATTCATTCTTTCACTGATATCATCAGAACAATTGAAACCCACTTTTAAGTATGTAAGTAAAGGTCCAGTTTTGTTTCCGAACTTCAGAGACGATAGTGAAGAAAACAATTGCTTGGAACAAAGTTCTGTTCAATGTTTTGGAGTCAGAAATTTCGATTATAACGATGATTGCACAAAGCAAGCGAATTGTTTGATAATTTTTCGCGCAATCAGGCAAATGCAGACATATTTATTTGTTTTAAGTGGCCACATTGCAGAAGCACATTGGGTATCGGTTGGACTTTCGGTGGATAACAAAGTAGGCGACGACCTGTTTTTTGACTGCTTTTCTCGATCAAATTCATCAGCGACAGCCGATATTTCGTGGAATGATGTGAACAATCAAACGAAAAGATTGCAAAGTATCGATGGATTGGAAATTCGAGGCACAGAATTCAAAAACAACAAAGTGAAATGTAATTTTGAAATAAGTCAACAATTTTCGATTACACTCAAAGGCGAGAAAATGAAGTTCGATTTGTTGCGAAAGGATTTCAAATACAAAATAATCTTTGAGTTCGGAAAATTCAAAACAAAAGCAAATAACACCGAAAGAGCTAAGAGAGAAAGCAGAAACAAGCGGCGTAAAATAGCGAACGGAGAGTTTACTTATCGCGACTATGAAAGTGAAACATTCTGCGACCGATGTCAAATAGAAGTTCTTCCAAATGCGAATCGATCCGAATCTGAAAATTATGCGCTCACTTTCGGCATTAGTTTCGCACTGATCGTCTTAGTTATTGTATCCATTACACTCTTCGCTAAAGATCAGATGAAATCGAATCAAGTGATATTAAATGAATCATCAAAATCTCAATCGCTTAGCTCTTTGCGTTTAATGAACTAACTTTAACGATTAAGTTTTGAGATTTTTGAATTTGGTAATAAAAATAGTATAAAAAATTTTGAAGATGTTTTTATCATCATAAGAGCCACTTGAATTTTAATATTTATAAATTTAAAATAATTTCAAAATAAACTGTTTGTTGAATAAAGTGTTTTATTTTGAATTGCATTAAAATTGATGAGCAAAAGATAAGAAACTCAAAGAAAACAAGCAAAGAAATGTACTAATCCCGACACAAAAAATAAATAACTTCGTAAATAATGCATCACTGCTGTTTCTACTTTTTTGTGTCGGGAGTAGTAAAGAAATAAACAAAAATGAAAGTTGAACACTCACTTTATGGCTGCCATTTACCTTGTTTAATTAATAATGCGACCATCAAGCCTTAGCGATAAAATGTTTTCTGTTAAAGTGGTCCGCAACGGGTGGTTAACATCGAGAGTTTACGAGAGTTTCAAAATGTCAAGCATAAAAAAATGTTTATTCGCGAGAAAGGCACAAAATAAAGTTTAAAATGAGAAGAAAGCAACGAAAATTTTTGTGTGAGTTTCGGTGATAGACATGGTAAAATGAAGCACGCGGTTCTGCCGAGCAAATCGCTTGTTCAACAAGCGAGTGTTTTACAAAACCATTTGCACATCATGTTTATGCACAAATTTTGCCAACGCAATGTAGATAGCCGAATTGGTCATGCTTTGCTATTGCGGCAAAGGACGAAGTACGAAGATTTAGCGTGTCACTCTTCGTGTAATAACTATTGTTGCAAACGTGCACGCCAAAATATAAGAGCAAATTCTCATAATTTATCACTATGAATCGCATTTATTTAATATTTTTTAGTCAATTATTCAAATTATAAATCTCTAAATTGTTTATTTTCGACAACAATTTCGAAGAGAAGCGGATTTTTACTTTTCCATTCGCGATATTTTCGAAAGTACGAAATGATAAACCAATAAATAGAGATAAGAAAAAGCATAAAAACAAATGCGACTTCGAAACTGAGTAATGCTGTCCAAAATGCGTTCATCATTTGTAAGACAGTAGAAGCTGAAAGAAACCAATGTAAACCAAGTAAAACTAAAATGCAAATTCAATTGGAGCTTCAATCAATGCGTAAAATGAAGATTTTTCTTGCGTCAAATATGAGCAAAAATTCGATGGCTTTGATTTCAGAATGATTCCTCTATAATTGCTTTTGCAAAAATTTAACTCGTAAAAGCCGTGTGTTCTCATTCTGCATTCTGCAACATTCTGGATGAACACACTTTCGGTTACCCTCACAACAGCATGGTGCGATTCAAATTTGTTCCGCATTTTTGTACAAACAAACTCGACAGTGATCACTTCCTTGTTCTAATTGCATTTTTGAAATCATTTCAAACACACACGTCACTGACAATAATAAAAATGTCCAGTGAATGCATTTAAAAGGGATGATGATCAGAAACAAAGATGCAGTTTGTCAATAAAAAATGCTTCTCTGTGTAGAAAAAATTTGCTCTCTGAGCAAAGCTTTAAGCACAAAATGAGGAAATTTATATTCACAGAATAGCATTAAATTACAATGGAAAGAAAAAGTTTCAGTGAAGTATGAAGCTTTTTTTTCTATCTACAGTTTTACAGGAAAAATTTTCAGATTTTCTCTTTACATGCTCTTTGTAATAAAATAGTTTTCTATCTTATTATGTTCATTAAATTCAAAGCACAAAATAATTAATTAATTTTTTAATTTTGATTTTTTACTTTAACTTGAATTCATATTGACTTATAGCGAAATAACGATTAAGAAATGATTCATTTTATTTTCTTCACTTAGTCTGAAATTATTAGTTAATAAAGTAAATTTTAAATGTTAGATTAAATTTTTTAATATCGCTGCAGCACTGCCTTTCTTTAAATGTTCTTAATTGTTACTCTGAAAATCGAGAGTTATTTGAAGTGAAAATCGCTTTCTGGAATAATGGTTTATGTGCTTTCGAAATCAAATAAATGAATAACAGGAACTATGACATCCTCATTTGAATCGCATCACTTCCTTTTATGATTTGTTAATTTTTCCAAAACGCCGAAATAGTTCACTACTGTAAAAATGTCGTCTTGGCTGATTACGTGCAAAACACGAAAAAAGATTGTTCTGGTAGGTGATACGCTAACGGGTAAATCGTGTTTGATTTGGGCATTCTTAAATGAAGAATATAAAGAACGTGTTATGATAACACCGACAGTGGTACACGATTATTTAACTGAAGTGAACGTCGACGGGAAAATAGTTGCTTTACAAATTTGGGATACTGGTGGCGAATCGGACAACGACAAATTGCGATTTTTTGCCTATCCAGGTGCGGATATGTTTTTCATTTGCTACGCGGTTGAGATTCCGACATCGCTGCCTAGCATCCAAGAAAAATGGCTGCCAGAGATAAGCGAACATTGTCCCAATGTGCCATTTTTCGTTGTTGCGAATAAAGTTGACAAAAGAAGCCACGAAAATTACGATATAAGAGGTTTTAATTGGAAACGAGGACACATAAAGCATGGTGTCGAAGGCAAACTGATGGCTGACAAAGTAAACGCTGCTGGTTACTTCGAATGTTCGGCGAAAACAGGAGAAGGTGTCAAAGAACTATTTCAAAAGGCATTAAAAATGATTTTGAAAGTAGACGACGAAGATAAGCATTTCGTGAGAAGAGAATATTTTTGCGTTCAACAGTGAACCAATTTTTCATTTGTTTCAAAATGAATGAGACGAAATCCGAGAATTTTACATATCAGTTGAAGAATGAATGAAATAGAATTCATCGTTTGGCCATCATAACGATTTAATCACAGTATTTTGCAAGTCAAACAACTTCAAATCATCTAATCAAATCTGTTGTCAATTTATACATCAAATTATGTTAAATCTCTGCTTTGCTGAAAGTAATTAAAGTATTTAACGACAAAAGCTTCTTTTCTTTTATCTTCTATAACAATTGCAGGAATAAAAATAGGCGAAAAAACATGAACAATCAGATAAAAGCATTGCCAGCTGTGATCAGTGTGTTTAAGATAAATCGTAATGTATCCGTTGCGAAGAACGCCTCTAATATGCATTCCGAGCCGAAGACAATGAACGTTGTTTACTGTGTACCTTAACTTGGAAGGAACAGTAATAAATCCGCCACTATAGCAGTAAACCCGTTCTCCTTGTATCTCGAAAGATGAACCAAATGTGCCGATGATCCTTCTGTCGTCTATCACTTTGTCGAGCTCTTGAGACATGATGTAATTGATGCCTTTGGGATCGAACATGTCGTGATATATGGCCGCGAGAGAAACGAAACTCATCACAACGCCGGAGAAAGTGATCAAACACGAGACGATAAGAGACGGTAGAATAAGCAGTTTTTTGTAAAATGACCGATCACTTAACTTCAACGGTGTGTACAAAATCTCGCGATCGGCACAACGAAATTCTAATTCATAGCTTCTGTCGTTAAAGTCAATACACGTTTGTTGCGTGAGCAGAGATCGCTTCTCACGCTTTAACTTTGCTCTTTCACACCAAAAATCTTGTATCATTTTGAAAATGTGTCTTTTGCCGAAATAAATAAAGCTGCATTTTGTCGTCAATAATTTAAGACATTCGTTCGCCATTTGAGAACAATCGCACGCTTCGTTTAAATCGCGCGCCATCGATCACTCATTCGCATTACGCAATTGAGGCACTTTGCAGCGACAACGTGCGTGAAAGTGAACACGAAAGCGAACGAACCGCGAGCGAAATGAAAATCGAAGAAATCGGCTTCATTCTCACTAATCGCGACGAATGTTTGGCGAAGCGTTTTCGAGCGTTGTTCGCTTTGCGAAACGCGAAAGGAAAGCAAGCGATCGACTACATAACACAAACGCTGCGCGAAGATTCGTCCGCTTTGTTGAAACACGAGTGCTGCTTTTGTTTGGGACAAATGCAAGATGAGTACGCAATCGAATGCTTGATTCGTGTTTTGGAAGACAAACGCGAACATCCGATGGTTCGGCACGAGGCTGGTGAAGCGTTAGGCGCGATCGCCACCGAAGAATGCTTACGTGTTTTGAGAAAATACTGTGACGACGAATGTGTTGAAGTTGCACAGACCTGTCAACTGGCCGTGAAAAGGATTCACAGTTTGCGAGAAGGCGAACACTTTATGCAAAGTGTGTACAACAGTGTCGATCCAACGCCAACTGCTCCCGAGACCGATATTGATGCTTTGAGGCAAACGCTTTTTGCAAAAGAATCTTGTTTATACGATAAATACAGAACAATGTTCGCGCTCCGCAATTTGGCCACAGAAGAAGCGATCAAAAGTTTAGGAGAAGCACTTGTTTTTTATCAAGACGATCAAAACAATGCGCTTTTAAAGCATGAAATCGCTTATGTTTTGGGCCAGATTCAAAGTCCGCATTCGGTATCATATTTGCAAAAAGTTTTGTCAGATTTTAATGAAAACGAAATGGTCAGACACGAGTGTGCAGAAGCATTAGGTTCTGTAGCGAGCGACGAATCACAACAAATACTAAACAATTTTAAAAACGACGAAGTTACTGTTGTGCGAGAAAGTATCGAAGTTGCATTAGATATGGATGAATATGAGAAAAGTGCCGATCAGTTTTTATTTTTAAATTCTTCACAAGAAGCTAGATGTTAAGTAAAACAAAAATTTTTTTCAACGTTTCAGAATTCACAACTGAATCAGGTAATATTAGGTAATAACAATCTTTGCGCTTTTCACACATTCAGAAGAGCAATACGACTTATCTTTAATGAAAGTACGAGCTTTGTTATCAAATAAAAAACTATTTATAGCTTCAAATAAAAACGACGCCATGATATTTATTTGTTTATTTTTGTAACTGCGAGAAATAAAATTTTAAAAATTTATTTTCGCCCAAAATAAATATGAAATTAATGCACCAATTAAATATTTGCCCAATTTTGTATGTACAGAATTTATTATTCATATACTATGCAGCGCACTTCCTATACCTTTCCTCCTTCCTTCCTTCTTTCCTCTTTTTGTAATTTCTATGATCTTAAATTTTATCATTAAAACTAATCTTCACTCTATCGTAATCTTCGTAACGAATGTAAATAATTTACCAGAGCATAGGAATCAAAGGAGTCTTTTTAGACGAAAATATTATTGAGTAATAAACAAATTAATGGCAGTGAAGAAGAGAGTTAAATCAATAACCATTTCAGTTTTGAAAAGACCGATCGCGTAAACAAAACTCTTTCCAGTCTCTATAAAACTGTGTTGTTTATTCATTTCAATCTCTTAACTGCCATTACTTTATTTTTTAAGCTAAACAAAATTTTATAATAAAAACCTGCGCTTCAAAATTCTCACCAAACGTGGCTACACGAAACTAATAAATTTCAAAACGAAAGCTTGACCCGATGAGGTCAAACAAAAAGCGAGCGAAACATTGTGAAATCTTTCTGAACGGTGTCATTAATTACGACAAAATTTTTCATTTGTGAAATGGAAAGGCAAAAAACAAGTTTTTCGATAATTAAATCATAATTGTCCCATTTGCAAAGAAGGTTGCGAGAGAATCCCTAATAAGATCTGAGACTTAGTTCGAACGAATTCATACACCTTTCAAATTTTTTTGCTGAATTTACAGAAATGGATCTAATTGTTGATAGCCGAGTAGGCATATCTGTTGTTTATGGCTAAATTTATATTTTATGACGGGTCTTAATAGTATTATAATCATGTTTCAAACTCACGATTTTATTAAACAACGGCGAGCTCAGACAATTAACCAATTTACTTGAAACGAACGAGGTTATAGTGTTTACGCAAATAAAATTCTTTCATTGAACAGATGTTGTTTGTCGTCATCGTTGATTCATTTTAAAGAATTTGTAAAATTTTTGTACTTACGATCAGACTGATGTTCACGAATTTTGAGCGACAAAGTTTCGGCTGTGTACAGTCAGCCCTCGTCAGATCAGTTCTTTTGTAGATACTCAGCTGAAAGTGTTAAAATTTTTCGTCGTAAATCATTAGTCGAGAGAAAAAGTTTAGCAGATTGGAGAGAAGAGGAAGGGGTAATTTTTATTATTTTCTTATGAATAATAGCATCAACAACATCCGAAACTAAATACAATTTTTTTTTTTATAATTTTTATAGTTAATGTTTTTATTAAAATATCCGTTGTACTAGGAAATTTGTTTTCATTTCTTGTAAGCATCGAAAAACGGTTAGTCGTTTAGCTGTTAATGCAACGCGTGTTTTAATAAAAACACAACCATAAAAATTATATAAACAACAATTGTATTTGGTTTTGAATGTTGTTGATACTGTTAGCCATAAAAATAAAAAATAAAAAATTCACCCCTTCCACTTCTCTCTAATCTGTTAAACTTTTTCTCTATAAACACTGCAGGAGATTGATGTAGAAGACACGGATGAAAGCAGTTTTTAAGGAAAATTTATGTTTAGACAAATTATAAGAGGAAAAAAAAAATAGAAGTCATCTCGAGTTCAAACGTTTATATGACTACGTGACTTTTTCATTTCACGACAAGATTATCTTATGCTCCTAACTTAAACCGGAGTCTACTTCAGCCTTTTTTATTTACATTCACTTTGATTTTTTACATACCTCATCAAGAACATCTCTATTCCCTTCTTGATCACGTTTTAATTTCTTATTCATTCAGCAACTTTTTTCAGCCATTATTTGACACGACAACATCTAGCAACAAAAATTCTTTTTTCATTGATCAAAAATACTTACGGAACTTTCAAATTAATTGTAATGAACAAATTTAGTTTTGAAAAGCAAAAAGCTACATATGAAAATGTACTCAAGTGTACTCGTTTAGAAAACAAAACTGTGAATTAAAACGAAGAGTTTATGTTTCTACAGACAAGTATTAAAAAGCTAGAAAGTATTTGCTTTTTAAGCAAAATTTCCACTACCTTTTGAACATGTTAAAAAAAACAGTAAACATGAAATGCATAACTTCTTTTATTTTTAAACTTCTGTTATTTAATTTTCTTTTCAAATTTCTTCAGAAATTGCCATTCGAAGCCACGTAACGGTAGCAGATTCGTAAACAATGTTTATTCGGATTAAAAATTTGCAAATCCTGGCGGCGGCTGACACATTACCGATGAGGACATGAATCCAACACCAGCCGATATTTCGTTCGTTTGCTGATGGTTCACAGGAGATGACGAAAATAGCCTGTGAATATCATTATTCTGCGTGTTTAGTTGTTGACGATGCTGTTGTTGTTGAAACCAATACTGATTGCAACCGACCTGTCTAGGCATCATATTAGGCAATAAAGAACCAATTGACGAAACTGCATTATTCTGTGGTTGCTTAAACGCAGGCAACGATTGCGGGCCCCGAGAAGAGTTGTTATTTGGAGAATTTGCAAAAGTAATGTTAACATTTGGAAGCAAAGCTTTTAGAGAGTTACGCCACACATTTTCTACTTCGCTTGTTGGAAGATAATGTTTTTGGTTTTGATTAAAACCTACAGATCCAGTTAACGAGGAGCAACTCTCGTCGCTGCTGCTGCGTATTAAATCTTGTAACTCTGTCGTCGAAATCGAAATCGGATCGAAATCAAGTCCGTCATCTTCCATAGAAACACCAGGTGAATGTGGCATATCATCACTTGCACTTTTATGAACGTCTATGACGTCTCTATTTGGCGAAGACATTGACGGAGGACACGATGATGACCCAGATGAACAAGTAGAGTAACTAGTACTCATGCTGTCGCTGCTGCTCCCAATTATTTCATCAATCGTATTAAAATGAAGTTTTCCTCTGGTTCTGCTCATTGGTGCATCAATGTGTGTTTGCAGTGAAGACTTTGCTGGAGAAGAATTACAAAAAGGATCGTCATTTTTCAAATCCTCTGTACTTTCGATTTGACTATCTTTCCTCTTATCGTTATTCTTTTTACATTTAATGGAATTCAAATATTGATGAATTAACTTTTTTTCATATTCCGTGTGCTTCCCTTTTTGCATTTCTTCCTTTGTAAACGATGCTTCACTTTCCGCCAATTCGTGTAAATACATACCTGAAAAATAAAATTAAAAGGGAGAATTTTAATTTACTCGCACTTACAATCAGGTAATTTAGGACATTGTTGATTCCTCAGCCAATGAGTGCAATATTTGGTCGTTCCAAGACTTGCTCTCAACGTAAAAGAGTTATTTTTCCCTGAAGATTTACCATCGCGGTGACCGTTTAAAATACACTGATTCCCTCCATTATGATTGTTGTGATTATTTAGTGATTGAATCGCTTTCACTGCGTCTTCGGGACGTGTGTATGTAATGTACGCCGTGTTTACATTTGAATTGCTATTTCCGACAACTATTTTGTGAATCTTTCCGTACTTACTAAATTCACGCCTAAAAAGAAATACTTGTAATGAGAAATATGAAAAGAGAAAATTCAAGGAAAATGTAACTAAAACAATTTAATAAAATTTTCGTGGCCAATTAATATTAATCAACTTAATATCTTTTTTCAAAAGAGGACACATCCTAGATTTTTGTTGCGGTTAAAGTACAAAAATACCTTAAGTCTTCTTGCGTCAATCTTGAAGGCAATCCTATTACAAAGACTAAGTTTTTTTGCACAACCCTCAGCCCGGAAAGGTTCTTTTCTTGCTTTTTTAATATCTCTTTTAACTTTTGCTTATCCTCCATTTGTTTCTGCTTCTGTTTGTTCTGCTTCTTTTTCTTCTTCTTGTTTTTATTCTGTTCTGACATCGCTTCTATTGTGATACCAGGATTGAAACTAAATGGAGAGTCTTCATACTCTTTCCGACAAGCAGGACAAAGACCGCGGCTTCCTTTTCCGAACTCAGGATTATCCTCAAGGTTCGACAAACGATGCCAGCAAAATCTGCAGATTTGATAACCACACGAACAGGGATAAAACCCTAAATCGTCCAAATCCAATGATTCCATACATAGTGGGCACTGAAAAATAAAATCGATACAAAACGTGATTAATTGCCAAAGCAACTAAAACAACGGTTAGGCGAAATTTTTGCGGAATTTTCAATTGTCTCGAAAACGAAAGATTGTCAAAATTCGCGATGCATTGGTAAAAGTGAACTAAAAGCGAAGCTTTTCGTTTCGTTACACTTCAATGCAAAATGAGAGTCGTTCGAAAAAGATGCATTCAACAAACGAGATGCGATTTAATTACGCAACAAGCGTCGATCATTTCACACTTCAAATTATTAGCAATTTGTCATTTCAATTGTAAACGTTTGAAAACAATCATCACTAATGATTCATTTGTTCGCTCAAAATGCGAAACGATCACCAATCGAAAGCACATTACGAATGCATCGCTAAACCTAATTTAGCGAATACAAGTGTCAAACATCGAAAGATAATTTTCGAACGCAATCGGTTTGAAATCGCATTCGAATGTTGAGAAGAAAATGAAAGCTGCGAAATAGCAACGTTCGAAATGAAATTCGACTCGAAAGCATTGATCTCTTACCTCGACGACGACTTCGATATCGGTGTCAACTGCTTTCTCAGACATTGCTTCTCTCTTTTGATTACAACTCGATTTGCGAATAAAAATTTGTATTTTTTCGAACGAAACGTTTACTTTCGCGTTTAACGACGAGTGAAACGAATAAAAAAACGAGCACAATTTTCGCAAAGCGGTGATTGTTTAATCGCGAAACGAATGAGACGTTCACTTGTCGCAATGACTGTTTGTCAGCTGTTTTCACCTCTTTTCGCTGCTTTTCGCCTTCTCTCAATACACGAAAATGGCGTCGAAACCAAGGCTCGCTTTTTGTTACACTTTTAATGCGTAAACAAACATCGATTTCTCGCGAACATCGATCGCTCGCGTCTCGATACCGTAAACAATTGTCGATTGCTGCGCGCTTTGCGATGTCGGGACCGCGCACCTATTGCGCTCGCGTCGCTTTTTGCGTTCTTTTAATAATTAAAAAAACGGATTTCCGTCTCTCGCGAAAAGTTCGCGTCTCAGGAAAATGCTTTACTCTTTCTCATTAGTAAATATAGTTCGCTTTACATTCTTCACGGTTAAAGGAAGTTAACACATTTCAAATTCGTTAATTCGTTATCAACAATGATTTTTGTTAAGGCCTTTTAGTGGCTAAAATAAGGAAGACTAGATTAAAATTAACAAATGAGTAACAACAAACAAGTTTCGGCAATATCCGAAACAACAGCAAAAAAACATCTTGTCTCATTTTAAAATCGCCGCTGGTCATCATCTTTTACCATTCAGAGTAGAAGCTGAAGCGATTCTTTCTGGTGATAACGATCGCCGAGCGAAATTCGCTTTACTGCTCGACTGTCGATTCACTGGGTTATTAAATGTATTTCGTCGACGGATTAAATGTTGATCGAATACATCGCCGTTACCCTCATCCGCTTTTAAAGGTGGACTGCATACTTGTAAATCTTCGCAACTCGAAAAGAGTGTGCAATCATCACTATCTTGAAAGAAGGTAATTATTTCACAAAATTCAGGTCTCAAAGAGGGATCGCTCTAAAAATATAAGCATTAAAAATTATTCATTATAATGTGAACTTACGTTCGTTGATAATTGAGCTATTTTCGAGAGTGAAGTTTTAGAAGCAGGTAAATTGTTAAACAGTATTGTAAAGTTATTATCTCGAGGTAAAAAATCCGGATCTGCTGGGATTCTCCAGTTTAACTCACAACAAATAACGCCAAAAGAAAATATGTCACATTTGTGATTGTACCTGTCATTTTAATGAGAATGTGATTACAAATATCATGTGAAAATAATGTTCACCATTGACATTTTAGGCATTCAGGAGCCATCCAATACGGAGAACCAACTGTAGGTAATTTTGGATCATTAGGCGAGGGTTCATTAGCCGCAAAACCAAAGTCTGCAATCACTGCAGTTAGTTCTTGAGGATCGCAAGTTGTTGTCAACGCATCAACATTACGACGGAGTAAGACATTCTAATGGATAAAAAATTAGAGTTAAACGAATTAAAAAAAACTAGGATACCTTTGAAGTAAGATCTCTATGGATGTAATTGAGTTCGTGAACATATTTCATTCCCTGCGCTATATCTTTGGCTAATTTACAAAATAACAATGAGATTTTCTGATTATCTTCAGAAACAGGTACCGTCGATTGACTTATACAAAGTTCATAACATTTCTTATTGGAAGGACTAGATTCAGAAGCTGCCAAACGCTTTACAACGGACGCATCGTAAAAGCGTTTAATTAAATTTTCTAAAGTACCACCATTAAGATATTCAAGCAGAGGGTGCAATTGGCCCTCATGAACAACCGTTCCCATAAAAGCAACCACATTTGGATGATTTAGTTTGTTTAATAATTCGATCTCTTTGAGAGCGTTTCCTGTCAATTATAAAGACAAACGACGAAATGTAGCATGAAATAAAAAAAGGGTAAAACTTCTCCCGATAAAAAACAAAACGAAAAACTCCCGTCGTATTTACCGCGATTTCCTGCGTGTTTATTCATTTTCAAAACCATCACTTTGTGAGTGGAGATATGAGTGACCTTCAAAACAGAAGCTAATCTTTAGAAGGAATCTCTACAAGTGATCGCTAAAAAAGTACACACTTTGAACACTTCGCTGAAAAAACCGGCCGAAAGTTTGGTGACATTGAAATCGTCCAAACGTGTTAAATGCGAGACCGCGTCGCGAATCGGCGTCAAACTATTGGCCACTAATCCGTTGACAATCGCTTCTTTGATCTCTTTCATATCGAAATAGTTTCGATCGCTTATCGTGTGAATACTGTCTTCTTTCAGAGGCATCGATGAGTTTGACTTCATTTCAAGAGTAGAGACGCACTTCAGTTGAAAATACAGCAAACTTAAGTATTTCGATTTATTGTTCGCTATTCGTTCGAAAACGAGTACATTTCGCGATAAACGCGTTGTTCATTTTTCAAATTCATTTGAATTGTTTTCGCTCAGATTTCAAAACAAAAAGCTAAATTAAAGTGAATTCGCTTCCATTCGTTTCACTCCTTTTACGGCACGAATCGCCATATTTCAATCGATTGTCGATTTCTTTCGAAGGGATCGTTTCTCAATTTTTTGTCAACTTTTCAAAACTTTTCAAGATTTTAACGCAGTTTTCGTTTAAAAACGGCACAAACGCACGTTTTGTTCACTTTGCTTTTGCATTGAGAAAAATGGAAACGGAAGTCTTGCTATTGTTCATAAGCTATACTTAGAGCAACACATTGTATTGTAAAGTTCACGAGTGACGATAGACTGTTTTTAAAAATTAAGCTAAAGAAAACTTGCTGTTTCAACATTATTCGTTTAATATTCTTGATTATGATAATTTTCGAATTGTTTAAATTTTTGAAAGTTCAAAAACACGTGCTGCTGTTCAAAAACCTAATTAATATTATCAGGGTTCACTTTTTTGTCGTTCACTATAGTATAAAAATCATAAACTCATTTTTTCAAGCGAAATAAATTTAAAATTTTGTTAATTTCTTTAATAATTTTTCAAAGGAATGATGAAATGTTGACTATTTTCAGGCAAATTTTTACATCGAATTACAAAACTTGTTATCTGACATTATTTCTAAATTTTATAGTCTTTCAACTCTAAAGATGCTTGAATTGTGCCAAATTTCGATAGATTTTAGTTTGTAATTTATAATTAAACATAAATTTACTTTATCGAAAAATAAATAATGAAAGAATTGAATTATTAGAATTGAGAAATATTGAAAAACAGTGTGATAGTAGACATAAGTGTGATCCTGTAGAAGTTAAAATTATCGCTATTCAAAACGAAGCTTCATTGTTGTACACAAGTGTTTACGGTCGCGTAACAAATGCTTAATTAAAAGTTAATTTTTAAAATCAACAATATTTCTTAACCTGAGCTTCGAAATCAAATGATGACTTAAAAAACATGCAGTTCACTGCAATCGCAAGCCGCTCTAGCTTACTAAGTCGCGCTCTTCTCTGGTAACCAGGAGTGGACAAGATTCTAATTCCAATGCCGCTATACACTTGAGTGGCTGCTAAAACAGGACCTTGAGTTTCGGGTGGAAGTAAGGGAACACCTTGCAATGCACTTTTCATCAATGAATCAGCCAAACGAATCATTTTCAACGCGTAATCTCGCAATTTCTGTTCGCCTAATGACCACGGTTTGCGTTCGCTTCTCAGTAACTGAAGCTCTTTTTTAGGATCTTCAAAATATGATGTCGGTATATAAGTTCGTCCCAAAGTCTCGCTATCAGTCACAATATCTCGGGAAATGTTAATAATTTGCAAAACCTTAAAAAATAATAAATAAAAAATTATTTTATCACTAAAAGAAGCATTATTACCTTTCCCATGTCTCTCGCTCTCTCAATCAACCATTCGTCTTCTTTGATAAGCTTTCTGCCCACGAAATCGGATTTGAAGCACATTATACAAGTGAAAAGTGTAGCAACACTGCTCGCAACATAACTCGAGTATTCAAGAAGATCGGAATCAGTTTCAATCATCTTTTCATTGATATCCCATTCATATCCGCGAATTAATTCTCTGAACGGTTCCAAAGGCAAATAGTAGCTTATCCTACTAATTGCTCGGAATGCTGCTAATTGATTTTTTTTCAAATGCTTTTCGTAATAACTCCAATCAATGTTAGGAACAGATTTTGGATCAATTTTCTTTCCGACATCGTACTTCCAACTAGGTGCTCGATCGACTGATAGTTCGTCGATAAATTTTTTAATTAAATTAACTTTGTCTTTGCGCTTATCAACAATCGATTCGTTGTCAATCATATTGTCGGTGACTCTGCAAAAAGCATACAAAATGCTTAAATCTTTGCGAACGCCAGTTGGAAAAACGATTCCAGCTGTGCTAAAAGATTTCGATGCCTCTTCGAGTACAATCATCGAAGTGCGAAGATCATGAATTGGCTGTTCAGGCAAATAAAATTCATCAGTTAAGAATGCTTGAAAAAGATTGAATAGTATTTGAAGTTTGCTCGGTTTTTTATAAAAATGAAAGAGCTCAGGATAGGTGTCCAAAATGCCCTGCGACTTATCGAAAGCGCAGCATCCCATTACGATCACTGAGCTGACCACAAAGAAGAATACAAACTCTTCAATCGGTAGGCAATCGTAAACGAAAATTTCGTAAGTAGCGTCTTCACTTATGTGCCATACTCCGGCTCTCATTGCAATTATGTCAACATAGCATAAATAAGTGGATGGAACAGTTATGGAAAAGAACACTGCAATTTTACGCTTCCATACATAGTTACCAGCACCATACCAAAGGAAAGCCAAAATCGGCAAAGCCCACCAGCAAATACAGCCCATGTAAAATGATTTCGTTGCCGGAATCGCGACGAACAATCCCCATAATGCGCCCGAAGTGAACAGAGCAATCGGTACCCAACGAATTGCCAAACTTTTGAATTTAGATTCTTCGGGAAAGTAAAGACATGGAATTGTCCATCGCATACATAGCACGCACCAAAGGGAATCCATAATAGTCATAATAATAAAGAATGCATATTCCTCGATTGGAATGTAGCCAATAGATCCTAAAACGCATTGTGGGTGATAAGACCAAGCTTTGTGGTAAACTATGTAGTTATCCCACGGTGTTGTGTATAGAAAGGCGATTATATTTAGAGCGAGAATCTTCAATTTTTCTTTTCTGCAAAGAAAAGGATGAAGAATGATCCATAACAATAAGACAATTGGCAGTGTATAAAAGAGATGAACTTTATAATAAGTTAACATCATTCGTTGATTCGAGTAAAGTGATCTAGTAAAGTTTTCGAAAGTTCTGTCGCTTATAAATCCAAGAATAATCGCATGAAATGAGCGTGAAGTAGATGAACTTTGGTTTTTATTTAGTCGTTAATCTATTGATTTATACAAGCTTCAAAATTTTTCTCTTCTGAAGTGTTTTCGATAAAAGATGCGATAGAGCAAAGCGCGGTCGCACTTTTCAAGTCAATTTTCAATTTCAATACACTTTCACTAATTGTTTTAGCTGGGAAAACTTAGAATTTCTCTATTCGTGTGTAACACACATCTATATTGATCAATTTTGAAAACATTTCAAGAAAGTATACAAGTATATCAAGTTTTTCTGATTTAAAAAAATATATTCGGGAAATTTCCTCATAGAACGAAGATATTTCCGAAAGTTTTCGCTCTGACCTTCATCCTTTATACTCAAAGTCAAATTCTTCACTTCTTTACTTTTCTTTCGTAAGACTTCATTTACAGTCGAATTGCATTCATTTAATACTTTTGCAGATTCATTTGAGTCTAGGAGGAGCATATATGTTTGTTTGCAAAAACATTTAACACTTGTGCGACATGATTTAACCATAAACAAGGAACGCATTCTCGATGCTTTCATAAAATGATTGAAATTAATTCAAATTCGCTCAATTCACGTTTTTAATGTTTTCTCAAAGCCAATATGTTCAGCATTAATCGCAAGTTTAAGAAAACATTAAAAACGTGAATTAAAGGAATTTGAATTAATTTCAATCATATTATCAAAGCATCGAGAATGCGTTCATTGTTTATGGTTAAATTCATGTCGCAAAAGTATTAAATATTTTTGCAAACAAACATATATGCTCCTCCTAGACTCAAATGAATCTGCAAAAGTATTAAATGAATGCAATTTGACTGTATAACATTTTAATCGATACTGAAGCCAGCAATATGCATAAAGAAAATTGATTCAGACAAATATTCAGTGTTACATATTAATATAGAAAATGACATGAAAAATTTTCTGTCTGCTCTCACAAAGTTTTTTTCTGTGACATTGTTGATCTTAAGCACTAGAAAAGCTTCTATAAAAATTTTGTTCAATGTTCACGCCATTTATCATTATCAACGCATTCATTTTCATAATAAAAGTGATTAAAATTAACATTATTTTAAGTGAAAAGCTTGTTTAGCTCTTTGTTTTCATCTTATGACCATATACTCAAAAAATTATAAGAAATTCAAAAATGAAATATTTATAAATGCTCAAACGTTCATGTATGACGCAATGCAATTCATAATGCATTAATATTAATAATAAGAAACTTTATTTTATCAGGAAAACCCATTTAACAATTCTCTAGTCGTACATGAGGACCTCAACATAAAAATTTTACCAAGAAAATATAAAGTTCAATCGAAAATTATGAAAAATAAAATTGATCATTGCATTACTCCAACCTTATGTTTAAAATAGCAACATTTTCTAGAATTTTCAAGCTTGCACAATAACTTCATAGTTACTACCTATTCAAGACAATCTATGAACTTGTGGAAAAGAACTTGATTAAAAGACATAAGGCACAATTTGATTGCTTTAAACAAAGTAATCCTGTGTTTTTAATTTATAAATCAAAACGAATCGCTATTAAATAAATCGGAAAATTGCACAGATAAATGAAAAAACTTAATCTTTCTAAATTAGGTTTATGGTGATTACATCGAAATTCACAAAACTTGTACTAATTTTATTTCGCATTTTCATTAATCAAATTCAACTGTTTAAGCAAATCAAGCATTGCTCGAGTAATTCATTATTTTAAACATAAATTTAAAAATGTTTAGTTGCAACTATTTTGACAGATTTCATCAATACTTATTAACTAATCAATAAAAAAGATGTTAAGTCATTAATTTTTTTTCTCTTAATTTCTTGAAATTAAAAAAAATTCAAAATGAAACATTAATTCAAATAATTTACAACACTTTATTAACTATTTAAATGATATAAAAGTTGTTAAAGCAAATCTTCATTTTATGGTCAAAAAACTGTTTGCACAAGACATGAATTATAAAAATAAGTGCTTTTATCTGTTTATTTTAATCTAGAAGAAAATGAATTAAAAAATTTAGTCTTGAGTGGTATAGATAGCTGAATCTACGTGTTTACATAACAATTTCCTGTTTGAACTGGAGAGTAAAATTGAATAGAAAATTAAAAAGGTATTTTAGCTCGTGGTTGAACGAAATTAGAATTTCCAGTGTATTTATAGCAATCTCTCTGCGTAAATGTTCCTATAAAAATTTGTGGAGAATTTTGCTGCGGATCAAATAATAAATTCTTAACAAAATGATTTTTAATTTTCTGTTGCGCATTTCAAACAAAAACTCTATGGAAAAATATAAATTTTGCTAAGAACTTATTACATTTTGTATCTGTCGCTTGTTTTAAATGTCGGTCGTCGATAATATATAATCAAAAAATACTTTTTAAAGTTTGCACTGTTCGGAAGCCTTTTAGAAAAGATGTTAAACAAAATACTTGTGCAAAATAAATAGTTTTCTAGTTGTTTATTTTAACCACAACATAGTTTAATGACTCAAAGAATTTAGACTTGCTATTTTTTTAAAACAGTTTTCTTAAAAATTTAATATTTTCAATTTCCTCTAAACTTTAAAAAATTCTTTTACTTTCGAGTCTTTTCGAGTTTACACAGATAAACAACTTTTTTGCGTTTGAACAAATATAATTTTTTAACATTATCTCAAATGATGCAGATTCAGATATACTTGAAAATTGTTATAAAACTTTTGATTACAATCGTCGTTATACGATGTAAACAGAAATTTCGATTGTGAAGAGCTTAAAACTGTCATACAGCGCACAAAGTCACGCAACAATTGCTATCATTAGGTAATTTCGCGCCTACCTTCGCACACTCTAAAAATTTCTGTTCACTCTGTATGTCACAATGTAATCTTGCATAAATTTATTTATTTTTTTATAAATTTAAGCAGTTTGATTGAAAAAATTTTGAGAAATACTCGAGCAGCCTGCAGATCTCACGAGGCAAAAAAAAAAATCATTTTAACATTTTAAAATATATTTTCAGAACTTGAACCTCTAGTTTGTTTTTCTTTAAATAACTTTTGAACACCCCAAAAATTAAATAGGTTGTTTAAATGAGAAAATTGTTCAAATTTATGAGAAGCATATCGCAATACGTTTTGATGAAAAGAGCTTGACATGTAAAAATAAGCGCGAATGGGGTTTAAAGGGTGATAATTTAAAAAAAAAACTTGTGAATACTGCCGTTTCGGTAGTCAACCTAAAACACTTTTTCAATGCTTATACTTGACCAATCTTTTGCCACTCCTTTGCTGTCTCAGAGGCTTCGCAGACCACTTGTCTCTTTTGATACTCTTCTCTACAGCAGACTGCAAAATAATTTCTCGGGTTAAGGGAACAAAATTTGTTTTCGTTGTTGCGATAACCTCTTAAGTAAACGAATCACCACTGAAAGGGCGAGCAATTATTTTCCATCAGCTGTACATTTTTTAAGGCTTTTTTATATTTCCAAATCTTCAAATTTCTTCATACAATGTGATGACTCGGGCTTTAGCATCACAAAAATTTTATTTTTAATTCAAAAATAGTTTTAGTCTGTATTTTGAAGTATAAAAATTTGAAGTTGTTTAGCAATTAAAGTACTTTTGTCAACGAACTTTATTTTGTTTCCGAAACAAAGATAAAAGCAGAACTTTGTTTGTTTCCGTAATAAAAACAATTCAAAAATAAGAGCAAATTTACGTTGATATGAATTATTTGGAGTCTTATATGGATTCAAAATATACAAAAAAATGAAAAAATTTTTTCGAGTTTGGTGAATTCAAAAATTAAAAAAGTTTTATTTAAGTGTGAAAATTCTTTACAATTGTGTCCTTAATCATTCAATTTTTAATGCAAACGCTAAATAGGAAACTTTGATTGCAATATATCGTTTTAACGATTTAACTTTTTTTAAATCTGCGATATTTGTTGCGTTTTGAAAATTTTTTTATGAAACTTTAAAAATAAAAAGTTATTTCCTTTACTATCTTCAATGTTTGTTTAAAAACTTTAAAACTTTTTTTTAAAAATTTTTCTTTACTTTCGTTTGTTTAAAATTCGACCTCTTTACTTTCATTAAGATCAAAGAATGCGCACACACGAAGCTTTATTTTGAAAAAAGAAAAGATAAATTCAAGTGATTCAAGTGAAGCATGTGTTGAATTAAATCTTATTTAAAAACATAGTTCGAAGTTCGATATTTGAGTAAATAAGTGCCTATTGAAATAAAGTTAAAAATAAAATGAAAGCTTAATTATTTCGAAATTCTTTTTAAATAAAAAGTTTTCGATCGAAGTGGAGGAAATCAGTTCCTTTAGAATTGGACAAAATGTATCTCATTGTCTATATTTCGAGCTGTAGAGTCCGGTTTTGAAGGTTTTAAGTGTCAAAAACTTACCGTTTTCGAGCTATAGGCCAAAGTTTTAAAAATTAAAAATGTGTTTTTTTGGCCTAATATAATTTTGAAAAATTATTATAAATGTTCAAATGTACCTACGTAGGGGTAATTTGACGCGTAGAATTCAACTTCAAAGATTCTAAGAGTAGAAAATGGACCATTCTTGAGATAAAGTCCGAAGTTCAAAAAATTAAAAATTGCTTATTTTTGCTATAGACTCACTGTTAAAGTTTGCACGTGAATAACTTAATTCACGTGCAAAGTTCTCCTCTACGGTGACTATAACTCATTATGTCAACATGAAGTTCTTTTTATACACTAAACATAATTGAAATCAGGATTTGGGCAAAAAGTAGTTTCATTGTTAGGTGTACTGAAGAGCGAAACAGGTAATCCTGTCCTTTTTGTCCAAATTCTGATTTCAATGATGTTAAGTATGTAGATAGAACTTCATATGTAAAAAGCGAAAACTGTCATCGCCAAAATACGTAGAACAAGTCATTTTTATTGCAACTTTAGTTTTGAAGAGAAAATGTTTGTTTTTTTTTAACAACTCAAAATTAAAGTGAAGCCAATATCAGTTCTGAAATGAGATGAACCTTTTAAATCAAAATCGTTGATAAAACAATTTAAAAACTGTTTATTTTCATTATTGATATTTGCGGAATACAATTAGGTCAGAACTTAGATTATAAAATGGCTTTTCTACAGGAATTCAATTAGTTGCATGCGATCAATGTTTTCGCTGTAAAAATGAATATTCAAAAGTGGCTTGTATTGCGTGTATAAATTAAATATCGTAAGAAATTGAGAATAATACAAAATATTTTAAATTTGCTCACTAACTCTAGATTAAATACATTCATTACATTTGTATACATTTACATTTATTTTTACTTTTAAATAAATCACAATTAATCTGAAAATAGAAAGCTCGCTCAATTAGATGTGAAAATGAATTGAAAGAGAATTTTCAATGCATATTATTAAAATTTTATGCGTTCAGTGTTTTTAAATTAAATTTTAAAAAAAGTTTGAAAAGTTTTAATTTTTATTTTAAAAAAACTTTCCAGAGACTATTGTAATTTCTTTTCTTGATTTCATCATTTAGTTTCTCACTAATGTTGTCATCAAGGATGTGAATCTCATGCACAAAATTTTACAAAATATGCATGCAAATATGCACAAAAAAATCTTAAAATATTCACAAAAATATGCACAAGATAACTTTAATTTCAAAATAAAACAGGAAATTCAAATGAAATTTAAAAAGAAAGCAAAATGACACAATTTGACACAACCATCATTTTTAAATTTTCAAAAGTAAACCTTTGTCTATTGTCTGAAAATAGAGATTTAAAGCGCGAAAAACTTCTCTCAACGTCACAAGTAATAGGTGCGAAAGCAAATTTACTTATATCATCTGCTGTAAGCTGATTTTCTTTAAGCAAATCAACTGATTTTTGAACACCCGAGAGGATTTTATCAAWTTCTTGAACAATTWTAAAACYAGGGTTCTTTTCCAAAACMCTAAGTAATTTAACCTGAATTTTTTCTGCTCCATTAGCTTTTTGTATTGATTCGAAACATTTTTTAAATGCATTCATTGGTTCAGTAAGCCTTACATTTGAAATTTGTAGCGCATTAATTGTATCAACAATGATAGAAAAATGGGAAGTAAGTGTTC
>NCKU01001695.1:0-13566 GCA_003675995.1 Dinothrombium tinctorium
CTCATTCTTATTCATTTTTATTATTTAGTTATTTTTAAAGCTTGAAATTTTTATAAAAAAGTGTGCGAAAGGATTTTTTAATATATTTTTCAAAAGAATTCTTTCGATCTAAATCGGAAATAAATTTTTTATTTTGCAACAATATAAATCAATTTGGACTGAAAAATTTAAATATTATTGAAAAGAGTGCGTCGAATAATCATAATAGTAAAATAAATGATGCTAAAGTTTTCCAGCAATAAAGTAAAGGAATGAATGTGAAATATCGTAAAACTTTGGAAACTTTAGTCTTGTTATAAAAGCATGAAAAAGTGTTTAACCATTTAGTAGATCAAAAATGAATGTAAATACATATCAAAATACACAATGCACGCTCCTATATGTTCATATTTTTTAAAAATCTTGCTTCTCTTTCCACTCATTTTTCACGAAGATTTTGTTCATGAAACTTTTCAAGTTGCAAAGCATTGCTCACACACTTTCTCAATTATATTTACTCTAAGGAGCTTAAATTTTTGTTTTTAAATGAAGCAAATAAAGATTCAAAAATAAAAATTGATTTTATTACATTTTTCTAAAACTCGCTAAAACCGTAACTTCTTTCATTATAGTTCGAAAAAATCTCATTAGTGAATTTTTACTGATGAAACTTTGGTATGTTTAAAGCTGATTGCTTCATCTAAATAATCGAATACTTGATTTTTGCATGTTTCAACTATTTTTAAATAATGTATTTTATCCCGAATATTGCCAAATATTTTGCTGAAACTAGCATGAATTTAATAGAAGTTGCAAAGTAAGATATTTCCACATTGAACTTATGATTTGTTACGTTTTCTGAAATTTTATAAATAAATCAAATGCAGCAAATGAGAGAAGAGTCTCGATTGATTTTAGTTAGAATGTTACATATCTGTGAAGAATGTTAAAAGGATTATCTATGAAATTAATCAAATTATCATTTGTTTTAAAAAAAGAACTTAATAAACTTTTTATTCTTAATAACATGATAAAGTTCAAGCGTCTATCAGCGTATGAAAAAATTAGTTCTTCAAAAAGTATAAACTTTAGTGAGTAACATTTAAGTTTTTCTATATTCAAACTTTGTAAAATATTAATTCAATTATTAATTTGATCATTGCTAATGTTTAAGTAATAAGATAGTTACATCATTGATCTGCAAGCGTCTTATTTCAAATAATACGGCATACCACATATTGAGAGGGAATACGGTAATTTAATTCATTGTATTTTTTCTATTTCCTAAATTTTTCTTTCCTAAATATTGAATTTGGTTATTATGTTAGTTTACTTAACTTAAAAATTTTCATCTTTAAAGTTCCTGAAATTTGACAATGCTTTGATTGAATAAAATTTACAACCTACACAAGATATAAAATTACAATCTACACAGGACACACATCTATTCTTTAACTATTCTATGGATTCTTTAGCTTGTTTGAGGCATAAATCTGATATCATTTTTATGTCCTTTTTATTTATCTTTTCTTTTATAAAAATCTTTTTTCGTCTATCTTCAATAAGATTCAAACTTAGAATTCAAGCCCAAAAAATAAAAAGCTCAAGGCTTGATCTCACCATTAAACACTGATATCAATTCAAGAGAACCAAAACTTTCAGATTTTGTTTACTTTAGTTTTTTTTTCGTGAAACTTAACTGTTATTTGTATCTTTAGGGTAAACACAAGCGAAAATGCAATGTTGACCTCTTTAGAGCGCTAATGAAAAAATTTATTGAACTATTTTGGCTCAAAGGCTCGTTCAAATAGCAAAGGGCTTAACTCAATTTTTCAAAACTTCAAAACTCAAAAAAAAAAAATTCGTTCAATATAGAAAATCGCGTGCATGAAATTTCCATGTTTTACGAAACGGTTTCTTATATCACAATTTTGCAATTTTTTTACTCTTGAATTTAAACACATAATTTTGAGGCAACAGCGAAAGCATTTTATGAAAGTGCGCAATTTCATGCTTAAAACATAAAATTTCAGCATATTTTTTATATAGGGCTTCAACAACGCATATTTTTATCTTAAAATGTTTCACACACGATTACGTACATTTCTACTAGTGCATCCAAAAGATAGGTCTTCACAATATTCATTTCATCGCTCATTTTGCAATGTTCATTTCATTCATTTTATTCTTTCAATTTCTGATTAGAATTCGAGAAAAGTTAGTAAAGTAGTTCATTCTTCAAGTTTAACATTTTAAATAAAGAATTAATGCTCTAATTAACAAAAATTTTCATTTAACAGTCAGAATACGCAGTTGTGTTTGAACGAGAATTGGATCGATCTGCTTTTAATGTAATTATTTGACGAATGTTTTAAAAACGCATCGTAAAGAACTAGTGAATGCTTTTAGTTGATTAAGTAAATTATCTAAACACAAAACATTATTACGATGTTTCTTTGTTTGAATTACAAACATTATTCAATTATTTTCGTTCATTTGAAGAGAAGTTGTTTTGCAATTGATAAACAAGCTTAAAAGTAGAGAAATTTTGCATTTTTATCTTAAGCGAATGTACACTCGTGGCCAGATTAATATTCTATCTCTTTTATTTAAAACTTGAATTTTCAATGGATAAGATAACATATTAATGTGGCCACGAGTGTATATTTGGAAGGATTTTTAAAATGCACTTCTATACTTTTAGTGGAAGAGGATTTTTCCATTACCATTTATGTTCCTCGCATTTTTTCTAAATATAATGCACTAAAAGCCGCTATTATTATTTTGCCGATTGAAATAAAGCATATATTATATTTACAATAATGTTACTCTATACTCAAATAGTAAATTCAAAATAAAAGCTCTAGCATGCTTTTGTTAACATCATTTATATTTTTTATGATATTTTAAAAAATAAATACTTTTGTCAAAGCAACAAAAGTAAAAAGATTTAGCGAAATTTAAATATTTCCTTAAGTATATTCAATAATAGAAAATCTCTGTGAATTCTTTTATCAGCAAATAAGATATTTAGAAAAATTGTCAAAAATTCTTCGTACCTTGATTAAAATTTGATCACTTCTTTTCTTGTGATAAAGTAATTAGCTGCTTTCACAAAAAATTAACTCACTGTTCACTTAAAAATAAAGAAAAAAAAAACAAAGAAAAGAAAGTGAAATCCAATTTTTTATGTAAAAAATGTTTAATCTTTTAAATATATGGCTTCAGCATATGAAATAGTGAAAATCTAGTAATTTCTACATGTAATTCTATGAAATATTTTTATTTATAAATTGCTTTTACTAGTTATCTGGATGATATTTTTCAAAATTATAATTAGGGTGAATTTTTTATTATTTAAAGTTAAAATGAATAGCAGTTATATTGACTCTAAATAATTTCTAAGAAATTTTTAGCAACTACTTTAGGAATTAAACCACAAAAAGAAAAAACAAGTGTTTTAAATTCTTTGCCAAACTTGCTATTTCAGAAATTTGTATATTTGTGCTTTGTGTTTTTGTTAGTCAAATGTTTTTCAATTCAAATCACAACAACACTATAGAACTTTTTAAAGGTTGAACCATATTCTAGAATTGAATCGTTTATAAAGAAAAGCAAATTTAATTAGCAAATGAAATTGAAGCTTATTTCGTTAAAAAGATGCTATAAATAAAATCGTGTATAGTGTTGGCCAGAAAGTTACTTATCTCATCCACATCTTTTACATTGAAATAAACCATTTTTAAACGGAAAAAGATAAGTAACTTGTTGGCCACCAATGTAGTTGAGGAAAAATTTCTAACGTTAAATAAACAAAATATCATCCTTGAAACATTTTTTCAACTCTAAAATTCAATCTTATACATTTCAGGTACATGTGTTACAGATTTTATAGCAACGTGATAGAAACGCCACTTTCGGGAAAGTTTGTTTAAAATAAACGATTATACTCTACCAGGTTCATCAGATAATTTAAGCACAAATAGCAAGTGAAAGTGCATGGTAATCAAGTTTTTCATGAAAACTTCACCTAAAATTTTTAGTACATCAATAATTTTCGTCTTTAAAGAAAAAATATACACTGAAGAAATTTATGTACTCTTACCATGTTACATAAATCACATTTTAAAATTGCATAATATAATTTTTTAAAGCCTAAAAATCAAAATAATGATCAAAATAACTATGCTTATTATGGGGCACCTAGTACCTCTAAGAAAAAGAACAGTTTCGATTCAGAAAAATTCAAATGCAATAGAATAGAAACATTTTTCGATGAAATATACTTTCATTTGTTCAAGCTCAATAAGATAAATATTACTATGGTAACGCTTAATTAAAAAAAAGACATAATTTCTTCTTCCTCAAAAAATTGAATCTAACTAAAGAAAATTCACTAAATTTTCAAATAAATTTTTTATTCTTTAATCATGCGACATGAATTTGTTTCTACTTATCCTCTTCAAATCTCACTCTTTTAAAAGTGTGTATATTAATTAAATTTTGAGCCTATTTTCAATGAATGCGAGCTTTGAAAGCTTTTTTAAAAGCTTTCAACATGTTATCACTGCTATATTTTGCAGAAGCTTATAATACATTTAAAACTTTTTGATTGAAAACCTTAACTTGAAATAGAAATCAAACAAGAACGAATTTTAAACTTTACAAAGATCTCTCTACCAAGCTCAAATCTATTGTAAAATGTTTAAGCTTATTAGTAAGATCTTATTACTTATCTTTTTCATTTTTCCTTATTTTTCTTACCTTCAGCCTCGCAATTTCATAATTTCTTCAAACCTAAAACTAACAAGTATTGAATAAATTTCTTTTTGTTTGAAAAGCTATATCTTAAAATTCTCTAATACCACATAATCTTTGACATAAAATGTATAGATTCGATTTTGAGGATTTCATGCTTCAGATTGGTAGCATAGAATCTTTTTCTAAACAATTGACTTACAGTATAAATCTTTTTTAATCGTTTGAAATACATTTCAAACTAGATTTGTATTTAAGTGAAAATATGAAAAAATGTAGCGAATGAACAAAAATTTATAAAGAACTATTTCTTTCTATTCACCTTTTTAGCATATATTATGCGTTGCACTTCTTAGAATCAATTAAAATGAAATTTTGGAAAACGTGACAATCCATTTATCAAAATATAGACAAAAAGTTCCCGAAATTCTTTATTCTATAAATTTAAATTTTATATTAAATTATTATTCTATAAACATTTTAATTTGATAATTAAATTAGGAACATTTTGAATTTGATTTAAATTCGATTGCTTTTGTGAAAAAATCTATGTAGCTTTGAGAATGCTTGATTTTATTATTTACCAAAAATATCTCTAAGAACATAGCATAAAATTATTGTATATAAGCTTAGAACAATTTCTTTGTTTGCTCCAATTTTCTTTTCCAGGCTTGGACTAATTTTATATCTTGTGACATATTATCAATGTTTACTCCTTATTAATCAAATACGATAATCCTAACATGTAACCCGATTATATTTTTCGTGGCTATCGAGACATTTGAATGATCGGCATTGTTTTTCAATTGAATGAGAAAAATGTCGAATTCCTTTTTATTTAAAGAATTTATTTTAAATTCCTTTAGTTTTGATTTTGGTAAAATGTGCGAAATTGCGTTTGGCCAAACTTTTAGCTGTCCGCATTTTATTCTGTCTCTTAGGATCTTATGTCTAAATTGTTAATTCACATTAGCATTTCATCCAAAGTTGTTTCACCAGTAGATATTTGAAAGAGAAGAACCGAGAGGAAGCTGCGAATGTTATGGCCAGAAATTCATTTTAAATTAAAATAAGAATCATAAAAAAATGAGAAAACAGCTTTTTATTTGTAGCGGCAAATTATGCTCTTAAATTATTAGGAAAATTTTGATTTTCAATTGAATTTTTAATTAAATTTTTACTTTTCTTCAAGCTTTTAGTTGGTTTTGATTTTGAAATTGTTTAAAGATAAAAACAATATGAAAAAGTAAGAAAAAATACATTTCCCAATTTAAAATACTTTTTCTCGGAAATTGCTTTTTTCAAGTACAATGTTCAACTTCACCTCAATAAATCGATTGTCTTATGTGTCAAAAGAAATATTTTCTGAAAAAATGTTTATATGAACCATAAAATTATTCTCTAAATTAGAAAAACCCTCAATCTTTCTCATTCATGTTTTTGCTTGATTGTTAAATTTTTATTCTTTATCTTTATGTTCCATTCTGACCAAAGGAATTAATTAATAAGTCAAATTAATTGTTCTTCACTCATTATGCACAAAATAGAAAGATTTGAAAAAATCAAATTTTAAAATAAATGTCTATTTAAAATTTTGTTTCATGCTGTATTTAGTAAGTTTATGAAAATTACAAAATGATCGTTGATTTGGAAAAAATAGCAGTAAAATTAAAAAATAACTTTGTATCGCGCTCTTATATAAATAATTTAGTTTTTTCACATGGGATTTTTTTGCTAGAACAAAGTAACAAAAATAATCGCTAAGAGTTAAGCGTCTAGGCGAACAGCAGTGTGAATTCTCTTGTATACAGAATAGAAATGATAGGAGTTCTATTAGATTTTTTGGCTGCTTCTTTTTGTCGTAACAATTTCTTTCTATAGTAAAAAAGAAAGGAAAAACTTCTATCTAGTCTTTCGCTATCAATTCTCGATGAATTTCAAACTTTTCACACTTTCTATACGCATAAATGTGTAAACTGTGTTATACTTGGTTCTATTGTGAATTTCGACTCTTTTGTTGATTTTAAATTTTGTGAATAGAAATTTGTCATTTATACAAAATGTATTCAATCGTTTTTGAATTCATGAAAAATTGAAAACGCAGGTAAATTCTTGACTTTATGGCGAGAAAATGACTTCGTGATAGAAATGGAAATTCTTTACAAAAATTCAGGTCTCAAGCTAATGTAAAGCATCAATTCTTTGAGTACTTCAGAAACATAAAATGAAAATTTGTATTTGAAGTTGAAAGTGTTAGAGTATATAATCGACGAGTGGAAAGCGAAAATTATAGCTTCAATTTATTATTTGCAAAAAGTATCGTTTTGAAAATTTGAATAAATTGAAGCGAACTTCTCTCTCTCCCGCTCTCCGCTCTCTTCTCTACCTGCAATTTATTTTACTTTCAACTTTTTATGCATTTCAAATCTAAAATGTAGTTTGCTTTTGCAAAAGAGACGGCCTCTCAACGCTTTGGTCAAATATTTGTGAGCAAAATGAATAATAGAGTATATCTCTCTCGTTTCGATTTTTTCGTTCTTTCTTTTCTTTTCTTTCCTTTCCTCTTCTTTTCAAAATTTGCTCGAAATAAGCATAGATCAAAATTGGAAATTGGTGAGTTTTCTTGTTCGATATGCTTCAAGTGCAACGCAAATAAAGCATTTGAATGTAAAGGCACACGCATGTTTCGCGAATGATTTCAGTAAATCGACGCGCAATACACTGAAATTGAACTCTTCTTTCAATTCGGTACAAAATTTGTTTTTTATCTTTGAAAGAATATAAGTTTCCGATTTCCAAAAGTTTCAGGCTACTCATTGAGACTAGCGATTAAGCTCATCATTTGTGAAATTGAATGCATTTCGTTGAAATCCGCTTTTTATTTACCAATAAAATCGAAATTTAAAAAACTTTCTCCAATATAAATAGCAACAAATTATGCTTTCTAACTTAGGTTAGCATCAGAAATCAATAGCCAATTTCTTTATAATTATGCGTTTCATATTTATTTTATTCTGTTTTGTTTGAAATGATATTTTTACTGCACTCGAAATAGTAGTGCACATATGAATTTTATATATTAAATGAAGCGATTGTATTGCGTGAAAAATAAGCTTTTCAGCGTTCAATAAGCTCCCATTAATTTTGAATGAGAACATAACGAAAAGTGGGCAAAAATAAACATTGAGCCTAGTTACACACATTTTTATCCAATTTATTCAATGAGCGAAATCTTCCATTTTTCGCTTTGCCTAATTTTTCGTCCCGACCCTTGACATTTTATGCGCGCCTTGCGGTTGCGTTCCACATTTTTTGACTAGCTTTACTGCCCGTCCACTCGTACCACAAAAATTTAATTTTTAAATTATAAATACAATATCTAAATAAATTTAGTGTTGATTGCGCTGGTAAACGCTAGAATCGCACGAGTGAGCAGGTGATAGTTGAATGGTTCAAGAGAAACGGTTGTACGATTCATGCGTCTTGATAGGGAGCAATGGGAACACGGTTTCGGGATCGCAGCGAGCGTAAGGGTGTGACTACTGCATAGTCGCATGATCCTTGGACTCAATTCTTGCTCGCTTCTTCAAGCAAGAGCACAAACTCAAGAGTAAAGTTACCGCAACTCGGTCAGCAGTTAATCTTAGCGAAAGCTATGGTAATATTCTTATAATCGGCAAAAGTTGGCGCATGGAAATCGACAAGGCGACAACCGTCCTCCTGTCACCGTCCTGTTCACTCGCCTGAACATCGCATTTTTGGTAAGAAAAATTCGTTCGCAATCAACAAAAGTGGGCATGTTTTCTTTCTATTTTGTATTTCTCGTAACATCACGTTTCACTTGAGTTTGCTTCAACTGTCTTCGAATCGTGTTTGTGCCCAGTAAAAAAATTATAGTCGCAACGTTCGCAATCCCTTAGGCCAATATGTGTATATTAAGCCGCTTTTCAAAAAACTTTCTTCAGTAAGGAATGAGTACTTTTCGCCGCGATCATAAAAACAAACGAAGCGTAGAATATGGCAAGTTTATGTTGAGTAATTCAGGTTTGCTACTTTTTTGGCCGACGATTGTTTCTTTTTCTAAATTTTCTTTACTTTTACTCTTGTGTTTTCTTCGAATAAAAGCTGCTCTAAACTTTGTTTTCATTTCATCTTTCTTCTCCTTCTTGCTTTCGTTCACTTGAAATTGAAATGATGTGCAAATTTATTCTATGTTTACTTTCCCCTCTTAATTGAAAGTGAATCTACGACTTTGCTTTTTCCTTACAAGCTTCGTTTGAGATGATTTCTATGTAAATCAAAAAGTAAAGTTAATTGACTGACGACGAAAACATCTGACGTAAGGCTAATATGCGTAGTTTCGTGTATTAATGATTACTAAAAAGACTTTTCTTGATTAAAGTCGTAAATCGTGCGATATTGTTCAGCCTTTTACGATATAGGCATGAAAAGTAAGCTCGCCAAGCGTTTCGTTAGTTAAATACTTTACGTACGATATACGGCTACAATGTTTTGAATCGAAAAAACATGGATACGACTAATGAGCTTTTCATTAAACGAGAAGCGATTGCAAACGAAAATCCAAACGGGATATGAGACATATTCATTAAGTATCTCATTCGTTTTTGCTTTACGGTACATAGACCGCCGTCGCTTTCTAAGTTAGTTCGCCTAGTTTTTTGTGGCAAATGATACACAATTGGTAGAGATTCTAATCGCGACAGTTTTGCCGCTCGTTTTCTCGCCAGAGTCTATTAACGAACGGAGCAAATGTTTCTTCTTTTAACACACTTATAATTAATTTTCGTCGAGTAAACGCTCTGTGATCAATAGGCTGCAGCTTCCAAAAAAGCTTTTGCTGTAATTTATTGCATTTGTCCTCAATTCGCCGATAAATCCTACTTTTAAAATGAATGCAATTAAATATTGCGATGAACGTGATGCCATTAATTCAAAACGCGCTTTCATTGCATTTTTTATCGGATTGCCAAAAAATGTAAAACCAAGCTCTGCATTCAATGATTTCTTTTTCTACTCTTCGATCTTAGAAAAGTAATTACATGGGGCCACTGTATCCTAATCGACTGAATGAACGATTTTCGGTCGTAATGCAATGTATTATTGCTTTAAACCGCGTAGTCTCACATTTTGTTTTACATCATCTTCTCATTTTCGTGCATTAGAGGAGCAATTTTTTGCACATAATGTGTAGCGCTGAAAATAGATTATAGAGCTTAGATGATCGAATTCTGTTCAATGATAGATGCTTTCATATATTTATGTCGCTTGAATTTTAACGCTCTTATTCAATATTGATTTTAAGAAATCGAGAAAAATATTTACAAAATTTCTCGTTTTGATAATTATGGCAATAAAATTTTGCATATTTCGTTAATTTAAAGCAAAAATTTTTTCCAAATTTAAGCGAAAACGAAGCCGAACTTGCATAGATTTTGATAATGCAAGCAGAGGCAAAATATTGCATAAATAGCTAATTACTTTTTTATGAGTTTTTATCACATTCAATTCATTAAAACTTTTTCACTTTATCATTCGAGCGGAGAGCGATTCGTGCGCTAGGATAAATAAATGAAAAAATTTGCTATTTTGTGACTTATCCATATTTAACTAACCATAATTACACTTTTTATGATTGAATAATAATCATAAAGCATGGAAATGAAATGTGTACTGAATTTGTTGAAAATGAGCACGAATCGTGATTTTCTCTGATTACGGATACTCTAAATAAAATAAGAAAAAGCATCGAAACTGTGTGAAAGATACTAGAGGAGTGAAAGAGAGAGAGCGAGTAAGTGTAATAAAAAACATTTTTCTCTTAAGTGTGAAAATACGTGCGAATGTTGTTTTAATGGCTTTAATCGGGTTAAAAGCGCTCTCAAACTGTATGCAACAACTTTATCACAAATTTTTGTAAATATTTCATGAAAGATGCATTGAGTGAAATTCTTAATTGCATTTGAAAGCTAGCGTTTCATAGAGCGAAGGCAAAGCTTTCTTCAGCTAGAAAAAATGGCTCACGTATCTTTTAAATCTCTGTGTTCAAAAAGTTATATATGGATGGTAAGCGCTCACACAAGTGTTAACAGTGTTTCACATTCTTTGTTTGTATCCTCTGTGAAAAAAGGATTAAATTTTAAACTCAAGCTGCATTTTTCATTTTATTTGAACTTCGAATTAATTTTTTCACAAAAAACAGAAAATAACGAACGCCAAAATATAATTTGAATTTAATCTCAAGTTTAGTTTATGTTAAAAGCTTTGCTTCTATTTAGTTTATTTATTTATTTATTTTTTGTTTGCAAATCATTTAAACGCCAAAATGTTTGTGAAAACTAATTCGCCTTCAACTCTCTTTACTCTTATCATTTTTTTAGAAAAATTTTAATAAGTTAAAGTATTAAGCGCACTTTAAAAATTTCATTAATGATAAAAACAATGCTTTTCTCTTAATTTGGAGTGATGATTTTGATCAAAAACATTCATGCTCTTACGTTTTATAAAAGATCTTGACGAATGAAACGAATAAGAGACAAAAATAAAGTCGAAAAATAATTATTTCACTTCTTTTATTTAAAACTCACAACTCACATGATATTTTGAAATTAAAATTCATACGTTTTCATTTCTGTCAGAACTATGGTTGAAGATCACGTTTTAACTGCTTGGATTTTATGTGACAAGTTTGCACTCATTTCTAATTTATTTGTTTATTTTCATTTTGAGTTTTATTTCTATTTCTTCAACAACATTTAGACGCAATCGTTGATTATGGTTTTAAATTGTTCGCTTAATAGCTGAAATTTGCATGATTTAACGTCATTTACTCTTTGTATTTCTAAGCATAATTTTAGTTTCATAGTGATAGATTGGTTTAAAAATTTGGCAACAAGTACAATGATGCTTCACTGCATAGTCTCTAAGCTATACTCTTTTATAGATTATCAATGATTGAACAAAGATTTTATCTTTAAATTCCTCGAAAATAAAGCAACGTGTTAGAGACCTTCTTTTGAAAACAATTATCTTTTGCCCTTTCCTGACATTTTCAATTATATCAAAATTTTATTTTTGTTCTATTTTCTTTTCTTTTTGCGTAATGCATCATTTAATCATTGTATCAATGATAGTTGAACTCATCTTATCTGAAAATAATTTCGTAAATGAATCCTTTCAACAATAACCGATGTATTCATCAATATAAATCTTTTCTAGGCTTTAATTTGACAGCACATTGCTCTAATATTAGCGATGATTTATTTCAAATCACAAAGTTTTTCGTAAGTGATCAAACTAGCCCTCGCCTTCGAGTACTTTTTTAAACACTTAAAAAATTTTCCAAATCACTTGTTATCCATAATAACATTTATTTCTTAGAAAAAGTTTTGAAAGAAGTATTTATATATCAACCTACCATCACTTTTTTCATATCTTTCCGTTTGAGAAACTGTGACGTACATATTATCTCTGCATTTATTTGCTAAATTCAATTTAATTCAATTCAATTCAATAATATTTTTTAAATTAAAATTTATCATCATAGTAGTTTTCAATCACTTCATTTTTTAAAATTTGCTGCCTTTTATGCAATTACTCAAATATCTCAAGAATTTTTTTTATTTTGAATTTGAATTATTAATCTACAACATTTTAAATTACTCTCAGAATCTGATTCAGATTACTTTTGTCATTTATAATAAATTGAATAACCACTCAACTTCATCAATGCATTTCATTTTTTAACAGATGATATAATGAAATTTTTGTGAGTATTTTTTGTTGAAAAGCTCTTTATATGCGCTAGCAAAACATAGCCACGATTAAAAATGAGAATATAGGACCTAAATAGATTAAGATGCACTATTTTTGCGTAAGCACAAGCAAGTGCAAAATTCTTTATTATTGGAAAATTTATCCAATCACGGAAACGAAGTCATTGAGGGTATTTGAATGCGAAAAATTAGCGAACGCTTTTAATTAGATTTTAGCTCGTTGATTACCAAAGAAATGTGATGAAAGCTTTTATTCATATCAATGTAATTCACTCTCATTGCTGAAAGTTAATGAAAACGGTCACTATGGAGCGTTATCACTGTTAATCTCAAACAGTATTAGTCTCGATAACGTACAACTTTGGACAAATTAATTTTATATCTTATCACGAAAATACATTTAAATATTCCGGTTTTGAAAGAGAGAGATAGCCAGTTAATTTATCCAAACTGTATTTGATTTTTATGAAGCTTCGCTTTTTTATTTATATGAAACAGAACATAAATTCACAAACGATTAACCCTTTCAAGACATGCGTCAAGTCTAAATATTACGCTTAGTTAGAAGATTATGAAAAAATTTATCATATGATAAAGTTTTTTCGAAAAGTATTTTATGCGTAATATTAAAGCGAAACTTTTGTTGAAGAGAATAGAAAGAGAGGAAGAAAAATTTAATTAATTCATCGCACAATTCTTGAATATTAAAAGTGACTATGAAAGCTGTAAATTTTCTTTCAACACTATCTTTATGTTTGCTTTATCAAATTATGCTTTCAATAGTTGAAAGTTCTTTTTTAATTTCGCTTTGAGCATCGAAACTAAAAATCTCTTGTGTAATGAAGCTGCATTACAAAGAAATCTGGTTTTAATTTTGAATATTGGAGCGTCCATTCTTCTATGTTAAACTTTGATGAAATTAAAATTATTCGCATAAAAAAACTTTTTTCCGAATAAATCTGCTGTGTTATTCCTTTCAATCCAATGCTTTGTACTTTGTTTTGAATTTTTCTTTGATGTCAGCCAGAATTATAAT
>NCKU01001695.1:13586-23638 GCA_003675995.1 Dinothrombium tinctorium
AATCTCGATCTTACATTTTTCAATCCAAATCGATAATAGAAATGAATAATTAAATGAAACATTGAGATTGAATTATGATTGTTTATGAAATTCATTTTTGCGAATTCTACATTCACATTAAATTATCTCAGAAAGGTAGATAAATGTACTATTAGAAATTAAAACTCTTGTATTTGAACTTTTTATTGCAGACAATATTCCTAAGACAATTTGAGATTTTCTCAAGTTCTTAACTGATCATACCGAGCATAACATTTGTTTTTTATGTTCTTCTTCATGCGTTAAAAGTCAATATATTATCGTGCAAAAATTCTCAGCGCACTTTGAAATATCTTGAGTTACAAGTGATTTTAAATTAAGTTATGGATACAAATTTGTAAAGATGGCTTTGTTTTTGAGAACTCAGATGCTTATGCTTTAAAAAAGTTTCATTATTTTTTATTTTATAAAACGCCTTCGCGAAACATTAAATATTTAAATATTTAATGTGTGTATTAACTCAAATAAAGGCGTTCACATGCTTAGAAAATAATAATATTAATATTTGAGAAAACCGAAAATTCATCCCACAATTCATTCCATTCGTAAATTATCCTCATAGCAAAATAACGCTTTCATTGTTTCTTTCCTCGAATTTATTAACTTTATTCTCACAAATCGGGCGTTTCTATTTCTTTTTGTACACACTTTCTTTATTCTTTTTTTTATGTGCTATCAAATACAAACATTCATGTTTTATTATTTTTTCTAATTCAACGAAAAAATCAATTTTATGATCATTGCAATTTTTAGAAATTATTTCGGCTTCTCACAATTTTTTATCGCCATTTTTGTTCTTATTTTTGAAGCCTTTTTCATTCTACAAGAAGCTTTAGTAAATCAAGAGGAAGATAAAAAACGTGTATAATTCGCAGTGCTTGATCGAAGTAATAAATTTTTAAAAGTATGCTGTCCCAATATTTAAAATATTTCCATCAATTATGCATTTTTCAATTGATTTCAATATATTTTCCTAAATTATTAATTCAATTCAAATTTTTATTATTTACTAGTTTAGTATTTCACGTATTCTTCTTCAAACTAAGTAATAAAAGTAATATTAAAACACGAACTAAATTCTGAATATTTATTTTTATTTTTTTATATCAATATCTTAGCCACCAGCCATAGTGGGAAACATAGAGTAAAAAGTACAGTCTCGGAATTCGAAAGCCTAACGATAATATTTGATAACTAACTATAACTTTTGATTGCTTGATTATAACAAAGTGATGTAAACGAGAAAGTTGTGCCAAATGATGAAGTAAATATAATAAAAAATGGTGCTGATCATAAAATTAAAATCAGAATTTTTAATTCACTTTTTATAGTTTGCCATATTGAATAAAGTCAAGTTGCCAAAAATTTCAAACTTAGCGGTCAAATATAAAAAGTGAACTAAAAATTCAGATTTTAATTTTATGATTAGCACTATTTTTATTATGTGCAGCTCATCATTTGGCACAACCTTCTCGTTCACAATACTTTGATATAATCAAGCAATCAAAAGTTGTACCAAAAATATTATCGTTAAGCTTTCAAGTTCCAAGACTGTATTTTGTAACCATTGTTCGCTTTTTTAGCAGCTTTGTGAATGAGTAAAGCAACCTTTTATTAAATGAAAGCAAAACATTCGTCACGCTATTGTTGTTTGCTTTTCATACTTTTTTCTATTATTGTTCGAGAATTTCATAATTCTAAAATAATTGATTTCATGTTGCGCTATGTGTAAAAAGTAAAATATCGCCATAAAGAAAGTTGCTTATTTTTCTCTTTCTTGTAAAACAATTTTTTTTTTAAATGGAAAGCAAACTGCGCGTTTTTTGTTTGTTTTTTTCTACACGAAGTTTTAGCGTTTTCAAAGTTATAGTTTTGCAATTTTTCATCATCGATTGTTAATCTAGAGCCTGTAAATTTTTATTTCACTTTCTTAAACTCGTTTGACATTTGCCAACAAAGTAGAACTGTCTAAAAATTCACATAGATCTTTTTAACGGTGATCTCTTTATTGTTCAAATACACATAAAACTATTCAATGGATCGAAAAATCGTGTCGACATAAACATTGACACCATTTTTAAACTAACGTCAGAAATTAGCTTTTCTATTTCGTAGCTTTATTTGAAAAATCTTTCGATAGTATTTTATATTATTTCTTATGTGTCAAGAAAGTTTAAATGTTTACTGCTTATTGCACCGATGTTTCTAAACTTTCCATAAATTAGAGTAGAAAAGTTGAACTTGGAATCAAAAAAACTTCTAAACAAAACAAACTTCCAGACTTTTCTCTGGAATTCTTATTATATGCTATTATTGACCAAAAAAGCAAAGATTTCACAGCATAGAATGATTCTCTTTGTCTAAATCCAAATTTTTATCCAGCGTAGTACGTTCCATTTTTTAAAATCACATTTGACTTATGCATTTCCTCTGTTTAAGAACTGTTGTAAATGTTAATATCAATCATACACAGTTTCAGAAAAAGTAATTAGTTCTCTTATTAATCGAGATGAATTAAACAAGCGGTTTTTGAGTGACAAAAAATAGTTGATTAAATGTATCTGGAGTGACAACATCAATTAAGATTTTATCAAAATCCTTACATAATGATAAACTAGAATTACGTTAGTTAATGCATAAAAGTTTGAAGAACTTTGTATGAAAAATCTCTGGTTAATGACTTTTTTGTTTCAATCAAACATTTATTAAAATATATTACTGCAAAAATTTTACAAAAGCTTACGAATGTCAAGCTTTGAACGCTGAGTATTTTGCTTGTAACTGTCATTTTCATAAAAATAATCTGCTTCCGAAAGCGGAAGAACCCATGGGAACAGTTCCAAGCCACTTATTTTACCAAATAGTGTCAATCATTCAATCGATCCGCTTAAAATTTGTAACAATATCATAAAGAAAGCGTTTTTCTAACTTTACATTTGTTTTTTCAAACTTATATGAGAACTTAAGTTTTACGCAATATCAAATCATTGCTTATTTTGCTCTTAACTCCATTGCCTTTAAATTCTAAACCATAATTTATTTATTTCCGTAAAAAAATTTTAAATTCAAAAAACACTTGTTTTATATAAAAATAGCCAAAACATTTTTTGAAAATATCAAGTGTTTTTATTCAAATTAAAAGCTTATAGATAATTATTCTGAATTTTAAATAAACGTAAACAGCTTTTACGGTTTTCGATGTCGTTTAAGTAAAGTGCCTGTTTAGCGAAGCTGAACAAAAAAAATCGAGCGCTTTTTACGCAAATACTTGCTGAAAAAACGAGATAGTGTCAAGTTTTTGAGTTTGCTGAAATACAATAAGCACTTAAGTAAATTAAGAACTTTTTATCAATAATTCATTTTACTGTTCTAATAAGTATCTTCTTGCTTACAATATTTTCTAATATTAAATAGCTTTCATTCGAATCAACTAACTCCTAGAATAATTTGAGATTGTGACCTCGTTTAGGTAAATTTAATTTGATTGTATAGATTTTTTAATCAAGCGATTTTCTTTGTTAAATATCCGAATGCGCCTTCTGTCTTTACTCATTTAAATTTTAAATCTAAAAAGCATTTTGCTTTGCTTTGCGCGAATTCTTCTTAACTTCTAAAGGTTATAAATTTATTTTTAGTCTCTCAAGAAAGAAAGCTCTTAAAGCCAAAAGCGAAGATTTGCTAGAAGTAAAACAAATAATGAAAAAGGTTTTGAATATTTAATATCACCGCTTGTTAAAAATATCATTTATATTCACTTTTCACCCTTAGCATTGCTTTGTTTCGATCGAAATTAAATGTCAGCGTAATTTAAATTTTACTTAACGATTTGCCACAGGTCGTGTAACTAGAGGCAAAATTCTTAAAATTAAAGTGATTTGAAGCTCATTTTTAATTTAAATCTCGCTTGAATCTGGCAAAATTATCTCGCTTCTTCAAAAATTTAATATTTAGTCGAAGTGATTTTGATAACCAAAATTGAAACAAGTGCTTTCTTCAATTTATTGCTTTAACTTTAGGCTTCAATCAGTTCAAAGTCTGAAAAGATAAATTTGAAATACAGAAAAAGAGAAGAGCACTAAACTCCATTCGCATAATTTAATTTCGTATTACCTTACAATGTGGCTGCGATGAGTTGTATGACATTTAGCTTAAGTGATTAAAGTACTTGTTTAAATGTGCTCTAATTGACACATTTCTTGCCACATTTTACCTGCCTTTTTAATTTTTAAAGCAAAGAATTTTTTCATGTTACTTCGAAAATAAGAAATCACATTTTGAGAAACAAATGCGATGAAACTTTCTGATTTGCTTTTAGATGTGAATTTTTCTATTCGATGTGTTCATATGTAGATTGAATTTTGCAAAGTGAAAAGATCGAAAGTGACAAAGTCCGACGATTTCAGAGAAGCGATGAACATTAAAGTTTTGAAAGAAATCGAAACGAATAAAAAATGAAAGACAAAAAGAATACAACATCAGTATTCAATAGCAGACAGAATAAGAATGAGAGATAGAGATTGCCTACAATACTCAAAATATTGATTTCTCTGCTTTTCAAAAGCGTGCGAAAGTGTGTTCGTTTTAAAAAATTACGCCTTCAAAAATGCAGTGAACGAAGCGATGCATAATAGCGTATAGATAATAGCGAGGAGTCGTTATTTATTTTGACGGTTGAACTGTAAGAAAACTAAAAGCAAAAAGATTCGCCGCTTTGAGCTAAATGTTCAAAGATCTTAGTAAATGATAAATTACCTATACGATTTGTGTGTGTTCGGTTCCTGATTCCATTCGTCGTTTAAAATAACTGTAATTTAGTGTTTTCTTTTGTGAAACGTAACAAAAATCGATATAATTTATAACGCGCGAGTCTGAGCAAAGAAGCATCAACTGGAAGCAGGAGAGCAAGTAAAGCGAGCATTCCATGTGCTTTTTAGCTTTCACTATATGCTCGAATAAGTCCCAAATACGGGCTTAGATTAAATTCATTGTTAATTGCAATGTCAAATTGCGATCGCCGAAAATGCGCATCGATTTGAACAATGCCTGCTCGTGATATGTTTGTTTGCGGCTACTTTTGATTTTGCAGCGAAGAGGAGAAAAGAAAAGAAATAAGATTAAAACAATTGACGCTACTTTCAAGTAATAGTCATTTTCTTGAAAAGCAGTACTTTAGCCTCACTCACTTTGCCTTAACAATAATCGATTTTCTATAAGATAAAAAGGAGAGAAGAACAAAAGCATCGTCAAGTTATACAAGCTTCAGCAATACACTTGTATGATTTTTTACTGCAACGGCATATTTCATCTCAATGCTTTCATTTATTGATTTCTATTGAAGGTTGCTATCGATTTCAGCTGGAATATAATGGCTCCATTGCTGCATGGCCGTGCTGTGCATGGCTCCGTTGTGCTTTGAGAGAGCAAGAAAGAGAAAGCGAGTCACAATTCCAACTCTGAAAGTATTAGTTTCAAAAAAGCAAAAACAAAAAAGGATTGAGAATCGTGTGACATAGATCCTTCTCATCTCACGCTTGCTTTACTGCATATCTGCATTTTTGCTTCTGCTGTGATCACTAATTTGGCAACAAATCTGTGGCGCAACATTTGTCTGTTTTCGTGTGCATAAACCTGACTACTTATGACGCTCTAATAGTTCAATGCTTTCGCTGTGTGCATATAATTTGATGGAAAAGGCGAGAAGATAGAAAAGCGTCATTGCATTTAGTTCTTCAAATGCAAGCAAACGCTGTGTATTTTTAATGAATTCCTTGTGAATTGAAATTATATGACAGCAAATGAATTTACTTTTAGTATTTGCTTTTCGCCCAAATTCAAACTCAAACAAACCAACTTTACAGCTATCAAACTTTACTATGCTTTGCTTTCGAATGTAGATTAACAAATTGATGTCGAAACGCTAAGCTGCAAATTGAGTTTTTCTATTAGGAATCTAGCTGCGCTTATAAAACTGTTTACTACTTCGTACTACTCGTCTTCTTTTCGCAAACAGTTCTCTTTTCAAATATTAGTTTCGTTTTTCATCTCTTTTTCTCTTTCTCTCGATTTTTTCCGTTCTTCTTTTTGCGTCTTTTATGTCACAAAGCTATGCGAATATCAATAAAGATTCTCGAAGACACTTTTGTTCACTTTACGGGCAGCGATGAAAAAAGTTGCTGCTCTGTTCAGCTTTGCTTTTTGTTTTGAGGCTCAAAACTGTATTCTACTATTTGTTTTTTACACGAAACATTGATTTAATTACATTCTTTCACGGATTGTTAAAAGATATTCGAGAAATGAGCGAGAGAGAGAGAGAGAGGAGGAGTGTTTCGTTGGATGCTTTAAAACGAAAATTCAATGTTCACACTTGAAAACACACCTTTTGACATTCTTTGAAATTTGCTAAAATAAAAATGTAAAAAATTTGTTGAAAAGCGAATTTGAAACAAACGTCAGCATTGAAACATTTAAAGTTTTATTCTGTTAATGAACGTTGATAATTAAAGTTTCGCGCATTGAATACAAGCTTTCAAAGCTCATCTTTGATGAGATTTTGCACAATTCAAATTGAAACGAAAAGTGCGGAAAGGAACGAAAGTGCTTAAGAAAAAGCATCTCCATGCAAATTTGACATGCCTTAATTGCTTCCAAGCTGCATTTACGGTCACTTCGTATTTAACTTAACAAGCATTCGAATATGCTTTTGTCATTAATCTTTTACTCAAACACCAAGTTACACCATTTCAATGACAATATTCAAATCTATCTCGTTCCCCATCTCTCTCCCATTTTCGCCTTTTATTTGCATTTAATTTTCATTTTGTAAAAACTTGTAAAAAGTTGCATTTGACATTTTTTCGAAGTTCGCTTTTTTATAAAGTGAAAAATTGTCGTCACATTTTCGCTTCCTTTCGAATCGAAGTTAAAGAGAAAAAGTGAAAAGTGCGTAAAAATGGATTCAACTTTCGACGAAGTGAAAGAAAGTTTTTTTCAAGACACGATTCTCGACACATGCAGCCTTTTATTTATTATAGTCGATGTTTCAAAACGTTAATCGCTTTCTCAGCCATTTGCTTTTTGTTTAAAAAATCAATCCGTTTTTGACTTCCTCGCGTCTATAATTCATTTGCGATATATTACATTTCACTTAAAATGAACATTGAAGTTTTTTATATCATCGAGAATTTGCGCTGATTCAGTCGAAAGCAAAATTTTTCGCTCTCTTTTATAAATAATTCATTTTTACCCATAAATCTAAATATCTATCTTTTATCATTTTTTTTCATGTTAATATTATGCATCAATCAATATTTAATATTATCGGCGAGCGAAACGATCGATGCAGTTTTAATAATCTAGTCGGCGAAAAAGAAAAGAAGTAAAGAATATAAACTTTCAAAATCAAATAAGATTTGATTGTAGTCATAGATATACCAGACTTTGAGAGTGAGAGTGAAAGCGCGATAAGTTTTCTTCCTTCGCTTCGAAACTCATATTAAGAGAGCGTCTCAAAACTTTCAAACTCTCAAAAATGACTATAAGCTGATCTTTTCATCTCGCAAAGAACTTATAAGATGCCTTACAGTTATTCAGAGAAGCCTCGTCTCGCTCGCTTTGCTTATCAGTTGGCGCCATAATGTTGGATGCTTTTAATACGAAAATTTGTTATCAACCAACGAACGGTCGAAAATGGATTTATAAAAATCGAAAGCAACTGTACGAGATAAAATCGTGAACATATGTCTCTATCGGTTTTGCAATCAAGTTTGAAGAGTAAAAGGTGCTGCTTGTGTCGCGACACAAATGAACAAATAAAAACGCTTGTTTCTCCAATGCAATTAGCTGCGATCGAAAATATAGCGACGAATGTGTGCTGCGTAGGGAATCGATTGCGAAAAGGTATGCGATTAAAAAATACACAAAGCAAAGCATTTGATTTTATCACCGTGAAAAGGAGTAAAATGAGTGCAGCTCATTACTCTGCTCTACTTTTTTTTAAACAAAAGCAAATAAAAAATTTTTGGCGTTAAAGCTTTGTGCAGCAATAGCTTCACAAGCGAGTAAACTCTTTCTCTCTCTTTTCATTTTCATCCAATATTAATTTTAAAAAGTGCGCAATGAAATACTATTTTATCCCTGTAAATTGATTCTCAGCTACTAAAAAGGAGGAAATTTTTATTTTTAACAAAAGTTACAATTTTATATCAAGTGAATAAGCCAGCAAGCGTGATGGATCAAATCTTGTAAATTTAATTTCCTAATTTATTTTCTATCCATTCCGAAAATGCTGACGAATTGATTCTGACTCGATCAATCAGCAATGAATTCACATTCTCTTTCTCCTTTCGTAATTTTTGCATTTCTTGCGCAAATTATTCATTTACTCGTAGTACTTTCTTCTTTTAAAATTTGTTCTTTAGGACTTAAATTAAATTTTCATGCAAAAAATTGAAAAATAAAAACATTAATTTTATTTCGTGTTTTGCAAAAGAAATTGCTTGGAGTTCAGCAATCAACTTCGCTTGCCTTTCAATTCCGATAATTTCGATTTGTTCAAAAGCAAAGTGCTTTTCCTTCCTTCGATTCGAGACAATTTCGCAATAAGAAGAGATGCGCTTTTGGGGGAAAATTCTGATCTCTGAACTTAGTCGTAACATAAATTATTTCAAGCCATAAAAGTAGATCAAATAAGATCATTCAGGACATTCTCGATTTCAGTTCTTGCTCTGGATAAGCTAGAGATCAAAGTTTGAAGCCTGAAAAAGAAAGATAAAGCTAAAAGCAATTCTCAACGCTCATCGAGGCGCCAAATGCAATGTTAAATCTCATATGTTTCACACAGAGATTCTGACAAAATTTCAAACGCTCATGCGGCATAAACTTTTCATAAATTAACATTAAATGTAAAAGTTAATTTTCGAATTGAACAAAACGTGGAGATACTTTTAACAAATATAAAAGCGCTTCCAAAAGAATTGGTCCCAATGAGTAAATATAAATGAAAGAGGCTCAATTCTTCACCATTTAATGACGACAAAACTTTTTATGTTTGCAAGGGCGAAAATGAAATTAACCACGAACTGTAGTAATTATTTAAAAATTCAATTTTGAAGTGAAAAACGATGCTTTTTAGCGACTTTATAAAAGATTAGTTTTGCAAGGAAAAAATTCAAATTCAAATCTTATTTTTATTATCGTTTTTATTTTGAAATTTAATTTAATTTCAAAGCTCGTAAAATGCAAACCTCAAGAGATTCGATAACAAACTCACTTTTTGAATTTGTCATCTTAAAAAAATAAGAACCTAATTTTAGTACTTTAAGCAGTTTGAGAGAAATTGAGAAAAAATCATGAAACTTCTTGATTTGAAAGTTTACTCATCTGTAAGATTTAAAATTAAAACGAAGTGAAAGTTTGATAAATCAAAAAGCATAACAACAAATATATGTATAGTTGACAGTTTTCATAGAAGTGAGTTTAATTTCTTAACGAAAGGTATATTGATTCGAAGAAGTCTTTATTAAACATTATTTTTCTAGAACATATTGCTTAATATCAAACGTCACTTTTCCAACTGAAAGCGGAGCTAAAATTAAATTACCTATTTTGCACTTTAATCAAATGTTTTACCAGTTTAATCTTTTTAGCTATTCAAATTTTTTCCGTTTTGCCATTTTTCAACATCTCCTTATAACTCTTTAGCATCTTCTTTCGTGCTTATTCAATTTCAACCTCTTATGAACAGTTTTCAAGTTATATGCAATCAAGTTTATTTCAAAATTCTTGATGTCCTGAAAAATTGTGCAACAAGATGATATTAATGTAAAAATTGTGCTCTTACTTCGTCTCCTCTCGTTCTGCCTATTTTTTGCTTAATTTTATTTCCTCTTGATACTCATGAATAATATGAATATACAATTAATTATACAAGTAATTAAATTTAAATCTTCAACTCGCTTTTTTCATTTCACTTCTCATTATAAAATTGTCTTACTTATAAATTTGCTCTATAGTAG
>NCKU01001696.1:0-23337 GCA_003675995.1 Dinothrombium tinctorium
AGACTGTGTCCATTTCACCATGTCAGGCTCCAAAATTGAATCAAAATACATAAAAATTGTCAATTAGAAAATTGTAGATAAAGCTTTCATCTTTTTATTGATGCAATTTTTCCCCTTTTGCGTTGAGTTCTTTTTTATTTAGTTTAACAAATATTTTTGTCAATTTCTTTCCATACAGCCTGTATAGTATATAAGTATATAAGTATAAAATTTTTATGAAAATTTGGAAATATATAAACATAAATATAAAGGTTTTAAACTTATGAAAACCAAAGCGAACAAGCGATAATTCCTTCTCAATATTTATCCCTAATGAAGAAATGTGCATTTAATGGTCCTACAGACTAACCCCAATAAAGGCCGACTTGTAGAAACCACATAAATGAGAAAATTTTTCGGTCTCTACAAAAAACGGATTTATTGCCTCAGCCTTTCTCCCTCTGTTAACTTTGATGTTTTCTAAAACTCTCGCTTCTCAAATTTCGGCTTCAAATGAGAACACCAAATGCTTTCATAAAGTGGTCATTTGTAAGATCACACTTGACCTGATAAGGCCCAACAGTTAGTGGGCGAAACGTCGTCAAAATTAAAGTATTTTCAACGCAGCCATTGTGTCAGTGATCAACTTTTGTTTTAAAATTGTAAAATAAAATACCTTCTTCAGTTAACTCAAAGACACCATCTCTACAATGGCGACCTCTTTAAAACGGTCAGATTTTTTGGGCCTCTTTGGTGTCCTTTGTAGAAAGGTTTCACGGTATTTGTTTAGCAATATAGGCGTTTTGTATCGGAAATATTTGATTGATTGAGTGAAATTTCACAATTTGTTAAGGACATTATGTCTGATACTTAATTAATAAAATTAAAGTTAAATACTTTTAAAGAGAATTTAGCTATTCATCTATTTTTAAATTGCGAAAATATAAACAATTAAATAATTGAAAATATGTTGATTGTTGTCATCGTTGATATCACATAAAAAAATATAAAAAGTTTTCACTTCACAGATTAAAAACTCATGAACAACAGTGTGATCGGAAGTGAATTAAATAATTGTTACAAAAACATAAATTTGTTTGTTTAATTGTTTAATTCGCAGTCTTGATGAGTTTTGTTCAATTTTAATTTTTTGGCTTAAAATTTGGCTTAAAAGTTCAAAATAGAATGTGTTCAAACAATATAAAATATGAGTGTTTATCCTTGCAGAATATAAAATTCTTAACACTTTCTTGTCATTTGTGATTCTTTTTAACATTTTGAGCTGAAATAACCCAAAATTACATTTCTTTTTAGTATTTTCAATTTTTTGCTTCCAGGAAATGTTTTCGGTAAGATGAAGGCCAAGAAGTTTAGTTTGAGATAAACGTTCATTTCGCAAACATTTAAAATAATTGAAAATATATTGATTATTGTCCTCGTTGATGTCACATAATTGGTGATAATGAAAGTCCCATAGAGAATTTTTTCTTGTTTATATACTATATTATTGAATATAAACAGTTATTGACACAAGTTTCTGATAAATTAATTATTTGATTTACTGTTAAGTTAGTTTTTTAAGTTTGAATTATAATAAATTATATGCAATCTGAAGGTATTCATCTCTAAGAAGAAATGGGAAAAGATTTATTATATCAAAAGAGCAAATTGATTCATTATCATTAATAGTTATATCATTTTTTCTTTAAATTCAAAGATATTTTTTACAATAAACTCATAATCAGTATATTGTTTTAAAATGTTTGTTAGGTACTTAGCAGCTTTTGAAATGGGTAGTGAATAGCAAGGTATAATAATAATAATTTGTAAGCACCGATAATCATGCAAAACAGTCTTTTTCGGTCCTTACAAATATTCATCTTCATTCCTCTCATACAACTGTTAAATCTTGCTTCGCTATTCATAACTTACATTTTCCGGGAAAAGTGAAAACCTTTCAGTTCAGTTTTAACTCAACAACTGACCTGGTGAGGGCTGACTGTTACGCAGCTGATACGTTGTTACAAAGTAAAATTCGTGAACAGTGTAATTGTAAGTGAAAACTTTTTAAATTATTTTACTTTTAAAATAAGTTAAAGGTTTTGGACCTTTCTTTTTCTTAAATACTATATTAAAAACTTAGTCTTTTGCATGTTGATTTTAAGCTTTAGATCTTCAATTTGTTTCCGTATGGTATAAAGAGATTCTTGAGCAATTTCAATACTTTCAGATATAAGTGTTAAATCATCAGCATATTTAATGGTAATGGACAACTCGCAACGAATTTCCGAGTATAATATGCAAATAAAATAGGATCCAGGCAGCTCCTTTGGTGCTCCTAATGTGAGCTCGAATTCTTCAAAAATTATTACAAATCTACCAATGATTAAGCTTGTTAATGCAGTTTTAAAATTTTGTGTTATATTTTCCAGGAAGATATCATTAATGAATATATCTTGATCAAATGTGTCAAATGCACAATTTAAGTCTATAAATGAAACAACCGGAGATTTTTGTTGGTCAAGCACTTCATCACCGTATCATGAATTTCAATCATCGCAATTTCTGTAGATTTTCGAGGTGTATATGCAAAATGTTTTTCATCATTAAATATTGGTATGAATTAATTGCTATAATTTTTCAAAAAGGGTAGTGAAAATGTGAAACAACTATCGGCTTGTAATTTGTAGTCCTTTTGTTTTTTATACTTTTTGGATAGCCACAATTCTTGAAGTTTTAAGGATTTTTGGTAATGATATTCTTAGAGGAACTATTTGATTATAAATAAAGCAAAATGGTTTTGACAAAAGGTCGTAGTTCATTTTGAAAACCTTTCTAGGAACATCGTTTATATCTCGAGCTCTTGAATTCTTAAGAGATCTAATAGCTTTTATAACCGGCTTCATATATTCTCAGTTCAATCGTTTCTTCATTTTCACTTGAGTTCAACTCAATCCCTTTTCTTTGTATTTTTTTTGTGAAAATCTTGTAAAATGCGATGTAATTTCGCTTTCTTTGAGTCTAAATAACTTAAAACATTGTTTTCCTTTTGGCTGCTACAGTTATTTTTAATTTATTCCAAAGTTGTTTTAGGTTTTCGATTTTAATAAATTTTTTGTAATAATCTCGCATCGAATTTCTCGTTTAAGTCTCTTTTGTATCGTTTTCAGCTCTTGAATTCTTTTTTGAGCAAATAATTTTTGCTTGATTTTTATCAGATTATAATTACTTATTTATGATAATAATTATCAAGTTTTACTTGATCATTTCGCTAATTAATCGTAATATATATTTATAGTTTCATTATCGATGCTTATTTCTTTAAGGTATCCAGATTTTAAGTGATTCGAAAAAAATTTTGATTTTCTCTAAAGCAACTCAATCATTTCGCTTAAGTTTACTAATGAATAATTTAGGCCATATATTTTGCTTTCGTATGTTGATATCGAGTTTTGTTTTTTGTTTGTTACGTTTACTTACTTACTTACTTCGCTATTTAAAATTGCCATTTTGTATTGAATTTGCACTTAAATAGAACCAGATAAGCAATTAGTCAGAAGCGTTAGAAGCAATTTAGTTTTCTTCATAACTATTGAATGTGAAAATATTCCAATCAAAGGACATCTTGGATATTATTTGAAAAAATGTCTATTTATCATCTATTTACACGATTTTATTTCATCTAAAAGTTTGTGTGAAATCATTTACAAGAGATAAACTTATTTGCATCAGTCATTGAAAACAAAAACAAAATTTACGAATTTTGTAAACAAAATAAAAAATTCGCCAAAATCGCTGATAAATAGACGTCCTGATAAATAGGTCTATTTACGAAGATCATTAAACAAACCAATATGTCAAATATTTCTAAACAAACACTGATTAAAGGATTAGGAATTTTTCGATTTTAATTTATCAATAATCACTTCTAAAAAAAAAATGAAAATGTTTCGCAGAAAAGACTTATGCGATAAGCGAATATTCACTCGATACACTTTTAATTATTAATTTTATTCTATTCTAAATTCGTTCGGTTCCATAGCGTGTGCAGACTAGAATGAGCATAAGTTTGCATTTGTAGCCACATTTTTTCTCTCATTCACTAACTCTGCTATCTCTCACTCTCAACTATCTTCTAGTCACTGTTGCTCTCGAAACTGTTTTTTCCTGTTTGAAGTGAATTAACAAAGAGAAGCATCGCGAATATCACTTTATTTCAATGCGAGGCTCAATTTCCTGCTTCCTCATTAAGTTCAATTAAATGCGATAATTCATATTAACGAATAAAAACGAGTGCGCTATTGCGTGTGAATCATCTCGCTCGCATCTTTTTCTTTTTTACGTCGCCACTCTCCACACTCATTCTCCGCTTAATTGCTCAACCAATCGCACTCGCTAAGCTTGATTACTGCCTCTGCAATAAATTTGAAACACATCGGCCGAATGCAGTTAGACTCGTGTTTGGTGCTTACAGGGAAGGTAGGCAAGTGAACACATTTTTACTCGATGTGTTGTGTTTGTGTGCAACGAGTGAGAAGAATGCAGCGGGAGAGCAACGTATGTTTTGTCAGCGGGGCAGCTGTCGGCGAAACACCATTCTGTCCTAAGTACTAGCGCCGCAGGAGTGTGACCAGTGCTCGCAATCACTCCTGCAGCCTTGGTGCTTACTATGGGACGGTGCCGTGTCTCCGTGTTTCCTCTGTCTCCACTCAGTCTCTTTCTCTCTTTCCCTTTTCTCTCTCTTTCTCTCTCTTTCTCTCGTCTCAGTCGCCATCTCTTCGCTCTTGTTTTCAACTACTCGAATGATGTGATAGACGCTTTCGGTGAACGATGGGTGAGTTTCGATCTTTTCGCCCATTTTTATTCGCCTTTCGTTTTCGAAATTCAAAAAGCGTGCCTTTCTCTTTGTTGCAGAGAACGAAATGAGCAAAGATAAACGCCGCAATTTACTGTTGAAACAGTATTACGCGACGCTTAACGAAAGCGAAATGAAAGACGTGTTCGCCGACGCTATTTGCGATCCTTTGGATATCAACAGTCCTGATTTCAATTCCGATATGTACCTCAGCAAAGTTAGCATTCTTTTTGTTTTGCATTTTCAATTATCACTGTATTCTATTTTCACACTTTCGCTATCCTTCTTACAATCGCATCTCTTTTTCGTTTCAAACAGCGTCTCAAAGAATATAACATAAGTCAATTGATGGAGGAGGAGCAGCAATTGTATAAACAAATTCAATCGTTAGATAGTGAAATGCAAACGCTTGTTTACGAGAATTATAATAAATTTATTAATGCAACTGAAACCGTACGAAAGGTACGCTCAATGATTAGTTTTATTATCACTTTCAAAAATTATCTCTTCATTTCGTGTCCTCACATCTTGGAAACACATTGTTGCTTTGTTTCTATAGATGAGTGCTAATTTTGATAAGATGGAAGAAGAGTTGAAGCGTTTATCGGAAAATGTTGAAGCGATCACTACACGAAGTGAAGAAATTTCCAGCAATCTTAAAGTGCGGCGAGAAGAGCTAACAAAATTGTCAAACACTCACTCAGTGCTTCAAAAATTACAATTTTTGTTTGACCTTTCACCACGAATGAAAGCTTGCATCGCTTCAAGCGAATACATAGATGCTGTTAAATATTATCTACGTGCAGAGCAGACATTAGAAAGATATCGACACTTTCCATCTATTAAAGCAATTGATGAAGAATGCTGTCATATACTAAATCAGTTAAAAGGCAAATTACACAATCAATTTACAAGTGACGAGGTGACTTTGAAGAGATGATTAAATGAATAAACATTTTAAATAGTTTTATTACAGACTAGTCAACAAAAACTCGTTGAAAGCATTGAATTATTGCTACAGCTGAAAGAATCTCCTGAGCAGTTGGCAAATGAATACCTTTCATTGTAAGACTGAAGTTGGCTTAACTTTTGAGTGAGTTTAGTCGATTCTTTTCTATAGTTACAAACGCAAAATGGACAGCATATTGTCAGAGTTGCAATATCAAATCGAGTTGAATGCGAAATTTGATTCCAACTCACACCCAAACAATTTGATGGTAAAACTTCAACTCTAAACCGCAATTTAATTAAATTATTTGTGTAATCAGGATGTGTTGGAATTCATCGATCTAGCTTGCAATTCATTATTAGGAAATTTGTCCTCTTTAATAACTTCGTTTGATGAAGTTTTTTTGAAGAACATCTCAACTTCAAATTTTGACGAAAGTACCTTAATCAAGCAATTAAATTCATTTGTCGATGAAATTATGGGTCAATTTCTACGAAAGATTAAAACACGTTTAATGAACGAGAAATTGAATGCTTTCGAGACTTCAATATTTGTTCGCGCTTTGGACCGCTTCTATCGAAGAGTGCAGAAAGTCAATAAAATTTATCCGTATTCAGACTTTTTAGGTCAAAGTTTGAGTGTTGTTCAAGAAGCAGCTGAAAGCCAATGCAAGAAAGTATTTGAAATATCGAAAGAAGGCTTCATTGATCATATTACTAATGTTAGACATGCCATTGTGACATCATTTACATCACGCGAAAATAAAGAGCGCATTAATCTGTCCGATATTCTAATAACATTGGAGACAAGCATCAGCGAACACATTAAACTATCAATTAGTGGTTTAACAAATTTTATTAACTCTGAAACAAGTTTCTCTCAACGAACTTCTTTCAGAGAAGAATTCAGTGAAAATGTGAGAGAAGCAGTAGTTATTCCATATTTGCATTTTATTATTTCACATTCTTTGGAATATAAGCGAGCTTCAATCGCTCCTCCAACTCAGCTTGTTCTTCTACTGTCGCGATTGTGCTTGGATTTGGAAAACTCAATTATTCAATATTTAATATCATTTACAGACGAAAAGTTTAATGTAACGTTTAATCGTAACTCACCAACAGTAAAAGAGCTGCGAAAAGATGCTAGAGACAGTGGGCAGCAACTACTTGATCATTTTGTTCGTCTAGAAGGTCAAAACATATCTCAAATGATTAAGAAAAGCGTCGAGACTCGTGACTGGTTGAGTACCGTTGAACCTCGATCAGTTCGCTCTGTTATGAAAAGAGTAGTTGAAGACATTTCGGATATTGATGCACAAGTGAGCCAATTGTATGAGGAAGGCTGTCGCACCGATCGTAGCTCAGATTCGAGTAGAAGCAGACGAGCGTTCAGCATTGTCGGTATAGCTTCAAAATCTTTCAATAAATCAAATTGGAGTTCTTATGGAGCGAGGTGTGCTTTTAGCATTTCAGATGTTTTTTTTTCTGATCTTTTTTCTAATTCCAGCTCAATTGACAACAGTTTGATTAGCAACATTCAAAAACTATTTTCAGAGAAAATTGAAATATTCAGTTCCGTAGAATTTTCAAAACTTTCAGTTATTTCTGGCATTATCAAAATTGGTTTGAAGGTAAATTAACCAATTTTTTCATTCATTTATCATTTTTTTATATTCATTCTTCATTCTCGTTTCCAGACATTTTTGGAATGTGTTCGGTTAACCACATTTAGTCGATATGGTTTGCAGCAAGTTCAAGTGGACGCTTACTTTCTTCAGACTCATCTGTGGCGATTTGTTACTGATGAGAAGTATGATTTTTTTTTTCATCTCATAGCGAACTTATTTTATCATTTATTATAGCTTTGTCCACAATCTTTTGGAAGAAGTTTTGATAAGTGCGGTTCACCGATGCCTTGACCCTGTCATGATGGAAATGAGCGTATGTGTAATTGATAATCTTTACAAGAAACAATTAATTATTTTGTCTGTTTTAGGTTGTCGAAAAAATATGTGAAGGTGTGTGATGAATCTCGGTGATTTGGCTCTAAAGTTTTCATGGCATTCGATCCGAAGTGATAAAACGCATTAAATTGTTTCCTGCATCTTCAAATAAAACTAAATGAATCATTGTTTGTTATAAAAAGTTGGTAAAATGATAACTTTCTCGTTTCATTTCCTCTATAATTTGAAATCTACTTCATGTTTCTTTAAATAAAGAGTCACTCCTTTAACTGGAAATTTGCGGATTTACAAATTAAAAGAGTTAAATGCTTTACAAATTCCTTTGTTATCGTTGAAGATAAAAGGAGATTTAATTCAACTAAAGGAATAATCTTGAATTTATCAAAAGTTTGTTCAAGCTTAAGTAGGTTTTCCTCAAGGTCTATCAACACTTAGCTACTGAAAAGCAGATCAGTAAATAAAAAGTTATTTGTCTCTTCACGGTAAATAAACTTAATAACATTAAGAGAGCAATATTCTGCAATCGCTTAAATCAAACCGACAAAGCTATCAAGTTCAAGCACGTGAATACAACTTCTCACGAGCATTATTTGAATAAAGCACTTTGTCTCCTTTAATATCACATTCGATTCTTTGTTATGGCTAACTTTTGCAAGAAAACTCTGGCACCTTTCCAATGGTTTGCTTGTCTAGTTTCTCTCGCTCAAAGCACTTATGGCCATAATGCTGCACTTCTGAGTTTAACTTTCAAAAGCATTTGTTTTTTATTATAACCGTTACCGCGCTCCATGATTTAGGAACCGAAACCGTTTTAAGAGCGGGAAACGTGCAGATCCTAATTCTCCTAAAAATCGTGACCGTTTCGCTCCCTATTTCAAATGGTTTAATTTAGAGAATAAAATAGGCATGAAATTCGCTCGAAAAGAAAAACAAAGTCTGTGGATTAGATTGAGTGAACCATGTATAACTTATTAAAACAATTTAAATAATTTTTACACGAGTAGAAAAGTAAACATTTTTAATTATCGTCAAGCGTAAAATTTTTTCACAGATAATTTTTCGCTTCGAAAACATAATATTTATTTACCTACCTTTCATTACATGCAGATGAATGTTCGAGTTGATTTCGAAAATGTAACGAAGGAGTTTTAGTTTATTTATTTGTTCGTGCATTTAAAAATATCGTTCAAAACTTCACTTGAGTTTCTAAAAGTGAAAGTGGTGCGGAACATAATAAAGAAAGAAAATTCATTTTTAACTTTATTAGACAGATGCAAAGACGTGCGTTTCGTTGAAAGAATACACTTGTTGAGTGTTTGATTGTAAACACAAATTCAATTTTGAACACGCTTCGCTGTTTATGCACGAAAAAAATTCATTCGGCTTACTCGTTTGATTTGTTTGATTTTATTAAAATAGAGAATCCACAAAGAACATTGTAATCGTTGCTCGCATTTTAACACAGACATAACAAATAAAATTATTTGAATTGTTTAATGTTACAAGCTAAAAAGTAGAAAAGAAAAACTTTTGCGTGATTTGTTCTTCGACGTTTTTTTTTACTTAAACAAATCGAAATACGAGAGCCAAAATAAATCAAATTCGATGAGTAAGTGAAAGTGATGAGTAGTAGTTTTATTTTTGCCGAAAATTTTGGAGAAAAAAATTGTGGGTGTCTTGTAGCTGCGTTACGAAAGTGGCGAAATGGATGAATATTTTTGCCTAAACCAAATTTCTTGGCTTCGTTTCGACACAAATGTTTAAGAGAGAGCGAGAGAGAAAGCGAGTATTCGAGTTAATTTTTGGCTGCTTTTACACTCATTTACAAAAGTGTGTTTTGTCGCATCTACTTCATCTTTCTTTACTTCTTTCACTTTTAAATATGTATCTGTGTTTGTGTGTAGTAATGTGAACTTGAAAACAACAATAGCAACTTCAAATATTGAATCAAATTTTGAATTTTAGATGTAAATAGTTCGAAAAAAAATTGCGCAGTTATTTTGCTAGTTTCATACTTTTTGATTAAGCGCGATCTAATCGAATTCAAAAATATTCAATTTTAATCAAACAGTTTGAAGAAATTTGTTGTCAAGAGAAAGAACGAATATGAACGAGTACGACGATGTTCCCGAGCCGCGAACGGCAATTCCGCGTACCGCGAATCCGTATACAGCTGCTTACAATCCATGGATGGCTCAACAGCCTCAACCGTTTTACGTTATCAATCCTATGCATATCATCACATTGAACACAAAAACAAAATCTGGTTTGGTGCGCTTTTTTGAGTTTTTCAAAAGATTCACCGAGAAATGGTTTTCGCACATTTTGTTATTGCTTTTTCTCGGTTTATACGCCTGTCTCGGTGCTTGGATATTCTTGGTGCTCGAAAGTGGACACGAAAAGAAAGCCAAAGTAGGTCATTATTTTTATCTTTTGCCTCTGCTATTTGCGTTCACAAACTTCTGGGAAGAATCAGAGAATTAATTCATCGAATATTTTATTTACTTAAGTACAATTGTTTCTCACTTTTTCGATAAGAAAAGTTCTGACAAGAGTCAAAGTGACATATGACATTCCTGGTAAATAAATCGTGAAATTTGGTATGACGTGTTTTGATACAAATAAAAATCGTTGCCAAAAATGCAACAACAGTGAAATTTTTGGCTTTAAAAAAAGATCGTCTCTTAAGCTAGAGATGTTGTCGCTTCTATGATTGGCGAAATTGCGTCAACTGTTGAAATGCCATTGACAAAAAAATTAAATCAAACAGCATTGGGTCTGAAAATAAGCGAAATACTAAAGTCTTGTAAACCGCTGTGCTTCATCACTCAAAATTGATTCATCAAATCTGACCGGATAACTCGAATTTATTCAAAGGCTCACTTACAATTACAAATGCTTACGCCTTTACATTCGTTTGCGTGATTATAATATAACCAACTCTAGTTGTGTGTAGATTCCAAAAGAGTGCGAGTGCGAGTGAGAAAAAATTAAAGTTAGGGCTTCTATCGGTGTATTGTTTGCTGATCGCCCCAACGGCCATGGAATTAGTTGGGATGTTCCATTTCCAAAATTGAACTTAAGAAATATTAGGACTCAGCCTAAAGTTCGAACTTAACAACTACAAGCATTGAATCAACCAAAATCAGGGGAAAAACTCATGACTGTTGCAACCAATTCAAAGTACGCCACAAAACTTGTACGAGCAATCGGGCAGTAAAATGGAGAGTTCGCAAGCGAAATCGCTACCGAATTATGATAACCCACAACTTTCAGTTTAATCTGCGCTTATCGCTTTTTTTTGTTCAATGCCAAAAGCCGACACAAGTAGATGATAGTAGCATTCGATGCAGACTGCGATCCACTTGAATTTTTAACACTATTAGAGTCGAAAGCTGCAATGAAAAAACTTAATGATCAACAAAAAATTCGAACTTTTGTTGATAAGTTAACCTGTGCTGCTCAAATCTAGGCGATCGGGCGATCAGCGAATACCCGGCACAAGAACAATCAACCGAATTCATTTGCACACTTTTAGAAGCCGTACACAACTAACGAAATGTCACACTTTTCTTTTAAAAAGGATTAATTGAATTTGCTAATAAAAGGTAATTGCAATTAAAAGAAAGTGTTGAGATAATTTCTAATTGGGCGTCTCAAATATTCAGTTTTTTCAAAACTAAAAAGCGAAGACGAAGTATTTGCTTTTACAGTAAACAAGAGCAGAAAAAAGATTGTTAAAAATAATTCGCAATTTATAAGTAGAGAAACTAAGACAAGGATTAAGTGCTTTTTTCAAGCTGTAAATGAAATGCAAAGCATTCAAACCATTAGCGTAATTCATTAGATTCGTTAAAAACAAGTAAAGAAGTTAATTATTTTACAAAATTGGTATCCATCAAATGTGGGTAAAGATTCAAGTAATGTTCAGTCAATGGCAAAATGTTTTGCTCGCTTATCCATACGAAACCCATACATTGACTGAGAATAATCATAAAACATTTTTCAGTGACTGTATGTTATTGAAACAACAAATATTTGTTATTCAGCTTTTTTTACAAAAAATCTGAAAAAATTTAGGCCATGATAATAATCATAATCTCGCCTGAATAATTGAATTTAAAAACGTTAAAGTAACTCTCAATTGGAGCCAATTTTTCAAGACAATTGTAACCTTTGTTCTCTTAATTAAAAGCGAAAATTAGTCAATAAAGAGCAACTAAGAAATGCAATCATTTCGCCTAAACCTTCCCAAGCTTCGCAATGAGAAAGTTTCCCAATTTGTCAAACCAATGATTTTTTAAAAATAAATATTGCATCACTGTAGTCAATTTTCAGGATTATTTAATTATAAAGTTCAAATGTTAATATGATTTTGAAAGCCTGTTAAATGCACAAAAATTCTACGCTAGAAGTTTAAAAGGAGTTTAAAAACAAAGCCACCCGTACGTCTTTTGAAATTTGGGGATTTCTGGTAGTTTTAGTGCAAAGAGAGCAGCCCATTTGTTTTGAAGTGTCATATTTATCATTTTCTTAATGTTTCCAAAAAGTATTTAGCTTTTTAAAGCAGTGTTTAATCATAACACGCTCCTTAAAATGGCAGCGGAATTTTTTCTTTGGTAACATTTTCGAATAGTGTGTAGCGATAAGAGTGTGAATCACCAGAAAAGAAGCTTGAATCATTTATTAAATAAGTGGAGAATCAAAATTAAGCTTAAGAATTTAAATGAATGTTAAATGTTAAATTTTGTTAATTTAAAATATTTTATTGTTTCCAAAAACAATCTTAGGCGAAATGAGTTTAGGTGAAATAGGAAGTAACCTTATTTGTCGTTCTCAAAATAGGAATCAGTTTTAACAACGGCTCAAAATATCATCGATGAAATGAGCTTGCAAGTTTACAAGTATAAGTTGGATGAGACAACATTTAGGAGTACAATGTCAAAACGTTTGAAAGAATTCGAGGAAACAGTCGAAGCGAAACAATCTCAAAATGTCGGCGGCGATTCAGATGAGAAAACATGGACATTTGTAAATGCAGTTTTCTTTTGCGCAACAATTTTTACAACTATTGGTAAGTTTTAAAATGCGACTAAACACTTGTACGTATTCACTTTTTCGGTATTTAAAATCTCAATTTTACAAACAAACAAAAAATTATAGCGTAAAATTCAAATTATGAAATATTTAATTAATTTTAGCTTATGCTCCTTTTTTAAAAAAAGCATAAAAACTTGTTTCTATTGATTTTTGATGCCATTTTATTAATCGGAGCATTTGTTTATAAAATATTTTTCATAAATCTGCAAGTTTTCAAATTGTGAAAGTATTGGTTATTGCAATTAGTATTTAATTATTGAAAAAGTATCCAAGATTTTCGCTCAAACTAAACAAGCGCATAATAGTGATGCGGCTTAATATTGTAAAAATGCTACAAATAGTTCAGTTTTTTGAAAATATTTTTGATACGGCCATTGGATCACAATATATATTTTAAACAAAAGTTTCAACTCACTTTTCAATGGCAATGTCGGACACGTTAATTTGTGATGATGTTTCGGCAACATTCAGTTTGCCATCATCAGGTCACTTTCAAACTTAGAAATGAGTTGACTTTTGTGCTTTCATCCTCGCCAACATTTTAGTTAGTTAGAAAGAGATGGACAAGCAAGTGTTTATGTGAGAAAAGGAAGCGAAAGTTTATGTTTTAAAGTTTTATTGCTTGTAAGGACCTATACACTAACTGCACCTAGTCTTCGGTCCTTACAAGCAATAAAACTTTAAAACATAAACTTTCGCTTCCTTTTCTCACATAAACACTTGCTTGTCCATCTCTTTCTAACTAACTAAAATGTTGGCTAGCATGAAAGCACAAAAATCAACTCATTTCTAAGTTTGAAAGTGACCTGATGATGGCAAACTGAATGTTGCCGAAACGTCGTCACAAATTAACGTGTCCGACATTGCCATTGAAAAGTGAGTTGAAAATTCAGTTTTTCTTCAAACGCGTAATTGTACTGACGCTACGTAAAGTTTTACAAATTTTCATGGTGTTTCGTTTGCAGTGGAACTAATGCTGCACTCTATTAAAAGCAAAACTTTCTTTCGTCTGTGAACAAATGTTCAATGCTCAGTGATTTTTAAATTAATTTATTTTAGATTTGATTCAAATTTAGACTCGAAACATTTCGAAAGCTTTTTAACGTTACATGAAAAGCCAAAACGAAATTATATAAATTACACTTGATTCTAACGAACAAATCATGTGAAATAAGAACATACGTGAATATCAGCTTTCCAAAGTAAAAGCCGGAAATTATTTGAAATTGAACACCTAGAAAAAAGAAAGTAATTAGAAACCAGCTGATCAGAAAATGACTTTCAATTAATTTAATGTCAAACGCTTTTCGAACAGAAAGTCTTTTAATTAGTTAATTTTTTAGACATTTAAACAAAAATCTTGCGCATTTAAGCAAGTTATTTTCAAAAATTGAATTAATTTGAATTTTATGAAGCCAAAACAACTAAAGCGAATAAAATGCAATTCATTTAAATAATTAACTTAATTAAACCACTTTTTATATGATCTACACGTAAAATACAAGCGAAATAAGAATCAGCTTTCTATTGCACTATTTTCCACTCAAAATATTAAATATCAAAAAGTGCGTTAGGTCGAACTGGAGGAAAAGGCCCTTTCAGAATCATACAAAAGGTACCTCATTGTCTGTATTTCGACTCGTCGAGTCCATTTTGAAAGTTTTAAGCGTCGGAAACTTACCGTTTTTGGAGCCATAGGCCAAAGTTCTAAAAAATAAAAATTTGCTTATTTTCGCCAATGTTAAAATTTTCACGCAAATAACTTAATTCACGTGCAAAGTTCTCCTCGATGATAGGAATAATTCATGATGCCAACCAACATGAAGTTCTATCTATATACTTAACATCATTTAAATCAGGATTGGGACAAAAAGACAGAATTAGCGGGAAGGTATAATTATATTTATTTTATCCGGTTTCGCTCTTTTACAAATCTTGTGTATAGTTCACAAGGAAACCACTTTTTGTCCCAATCCTGATGTTTATTATAGAGATAGAGTTTCATATTGGCATAATGAATTATTCCTAGGAGAAACTTGTATGTGAATTGAGTTATTTGCGTGCAAATGTTAACATTGAGTCTAAGGCAAGAATTAGCAAATTTTTATTTTTTAAAACTCTGGCCTGAAGCTCGAAAATGTAAGTTTCCAACACTTAGAACCTTCAAAAATAAACTCAATGGGTCGAAATATAGATAGTGAGGTACCTTTTGCTTTATCTTGAAGGGGACTCATTTTCCTACAGTTCGGCCGTAGTTTACAATGCGAAATTTTAAGTTTTTATGCCAATTGTAGTGCTTTAAAAAATTATTGATCTCTTCGATCTTACGATGAGTTTCATAATTTCGATTCAAATTATTGTGCAACTTTGTTTAAAAAGCTTGCCTAAAGAGACTTTTTTAAAATACAATTGTACTACTACGGTCAAAAAAGTTTTATGCAATTCATGCGACCACTCATGTAGTTCGTTTAATTATGACATTATTTAATATTTCACAGCTATCGTCTGAATCAACAAAACTCGTTAATTAATGCGTCTATTATTAGCGTGAACGTGTTTGTGTGTGTGTGTGTGTGCGTATTTTGAAAGCGCAAAGCTCAAAAATTTTTTTTACCCAAGTGAGATTGCCTTCAACTCACTTTCGTCCGAAAATGTAAACCGAGCAAAATTTCGCGAATATGAAATTTAAAACCGGTGAACAACAGTGGCGCATTGAATATACGTAAATCAAAAGGCGATTGACGTAAACTTGTATCACACTAGTTAAGTTACACACTTAAAATTGCTTTTATCGTCGATTTCACAAAATACAGAGTGATTTTATTTTAATTAACTGGGTTAAGCGAAGGTATAGAAAAGCTTTTCATGCTAATCATAACGAAATGATTTGAAAAAGTGAAAAAAATTTGAATCATTCGAGCTGATTACATCTGCAATAAAAAAATTCCTTATCAATCATAAAAAACCACAAAAATAGCCAAGAAGCGAGCCAAAATTCGAGTTCTTAAATCAGCTTTTGCAAAGCTTTACAAATAAAAATTATTTTTAGAAAAGATTGAAAAATGTAGGTTCTAAAAAGTCGGATTAAAAAATAATGAGAACAGTTGATAACGAAGATGCTGAATAGGATTTTAAGATTTCTTAAAATTTTTAAAGCGATTTTTTTAATATTTTATCGCTATCTAATTATTCTATATTTACACATATTTGCTGAACATATGATGCCTGTCGTTTGTCAACAATTCAAGATAAATTGATATTTTTACTTGAAAAAGCTGTTGTTGTAAATGCTGAGAGAATAAACAATATTTTTGAAATAATCAAGTTTGTAGACACCATAAATATAGGAAAAAGAGTAAATATTGCAGCTAGATCGCTATCTCTCTAAAATATTGGATCGATAATTAAATTGTAATCAATTTTAACATTAAGTGATTCAAAGTTTCAAGCTTTGAAAGCGTCATTTACATTTTGGTATATAACAAAATTTAAAACTACAATTAGCAAACATGAATACTAAAACAATCTGTAAATGAAAAGCATAAATGGTCAAAAAGCGTCACATAAATAGACTACGATTGAATAAGAGGAACTAGTAACAAAAATATGTAAAATTTTTCATTTTAAATAGAGAAACCAGACGAAACTTAATATTCATTTACTTTTTTAACGAGCTCAGAATTTTATTTTTTATCGCTTTTGACACATTTGCTAAGAATACACAAATGCATGCTTAAGATGCTTTTCAAGCTAAAGAAATTATCGAAAAAAGTGAATAAATGTTTGTAACTATAAATAAAGTTGCGTATTTGGATTTGATACAATGAATAACTTTTTGACAATTTAAAATCATCAATAGGCTACGGCAACATATGCCCGTCGACGACATGGGGTAAAATTGCATCGATGATTTACGCGATCATCGGGATACCATTGACTTTGATGGTGCTCGCTGATTTGGGCAAACTTTTCACAAGATCGATTAAGATGCTTTTCAAATGGATACGAAAGATTTTGCATGGGCGTAAATTGAAGAAAGTGAGACGGGCTGGGCGAAGAGCTACCGCTGTCCCTGCACAGGTAAAATGAGTAAATTAGAGTGAGTGAAAGTGATCTAAAAGTTAAACATTTTTAGTTTATGACAGTGGCATGGGATACAGTCAATAGAAAATTTTCAAATGCGAATACGGACAAAAATACGAACGAAGCAAAGGAAAAAAATATTAAAATCGATATTGAAGACAAAAATGGTAATCTGAAAACTCCATCACCTTTGGTTTACGCATCTTCCAGAAATCCAAATCCGTATATGACTCCGAATCCGAGAATCATTGCCTCAAGTCCGACACCTCCGATGACAGCTTATGTTGAATCAAGACCAGGAAGTCCAGATACTCCCGAAAATGCGTTTTATGAAGTGGACGACGAGTTCAATCTTCCCGTTAGCTTAGCATTAGTGATCGAGTTAATTTACATGCTGATTGGTGCAGGAGTGTTCACTTTGACCGACAATTGGGATCTAGTGGACTCACTTTATTTTGTATTCATTTCGATGAGTACAATCGGTTTCGGCGATCTCGTGCCGAAAAGTCATGTGACTATGATCGCGTCTTCGATTTACTTTCTTTTCGGACTCGCGCTCACTTCTATGTTCATAAACGTGGTGCAAGAGAAGCTAAGCGAATCGTTCCAAGCGGCGAAGATCAGAATCGCCGGAAACATGGGGTTGGACGTGCAGCAAATAATGGCTCAAGAGGAACTGGAGCAGAGAGAGGAGGAAAAAAGACACGAGAAGAGTGAGGAGAAGAAGCGAGAAAAAAGCGCCGAAAAAGGTGACCGAAAGAAAAGCGACGATAAAAGTGATAAACGGCAAAATGGTGACAAAAATGTTGGATTCGCTCTGAAAGACGAAAACATTGGAAAATCGTTGAAAGATAGACGCGAAAAACGCGAGAAGAGTAGTGAAACAGATACTTCGAGTAAAGGCAGATCATCGGTAGATGACAAAACAGCGTTGATCTGAATTTTCAAAACATTTCATTCTGTGATATGTATTGAAATAAAGACCCATTTTTTTGTGCAGTTATTAGAATATTTATTGATTCTATTAAACATTGGAGTGAGTTTGAAGCATATGAGTTTGAAGAGGTAAAGTAATTTAAATTCGAGTTAAACGAAAACCAATGCTTTTAAATGCTATATTTTCACAAGCTACACTAAAAATTAATATCGATTACATGCTTCTTACTTCTCTGATCCAGATCACATAAATGAGATTTGTTCAAAAAATATAGAAAATAAAATTTTCACGAATTATAATTTTTTCCCACATATTTAACAATCATATTCATTTTAAATTAGTGATAGTGTATAATTTGAAAGCAATGAAAGCTAACGCACGATTTTCAATTATTATCACCATCGACATTACTGGGTACAATTTTTGGCATTCATTTAGAACGAAGTAACTCTCCGAGGATCGGTTTCATTATGCAAACAAGGCTTCCACTTTAATAAGTGACTTAATTTTAGAATGAATTTCGTTTGAAAATTTTTTTAAACAAAGAAACACGCAAACCTTTTTCATTGAGAATACACATTGCGTTATAAAAAAGTGCGTTAAGCGTGTTACAAAATGGAGGTTTTTGAGAGAAAAAACTTCTTGGCGTATTTGAAAAATTTTGTTTACAAAGTATTAGACAGATTTAGTAATTTTTCGTTACTTTCGTCATCCACTTTTAATGTTGCATCTTTTCTTTTCAATTGTCGATGAAACGATATGATCGTTGACCAGAGTTGCAATTACGGACGACGCGTTGGCCTATCATTGTGTAACTTACTAAGTTAAAAACGCGTATTGATCGTTTTCTAATTATTTTCATAATTTAGTATAAACGTGTTGAAATGGTCCAAACTTGTGCTTATTGTTTCATCCTTTGCAAAATAATACGAAAAAAATGTTTTCGATTATAAGAAAACGGAAAATAAAACGCATTGATAAGAGCAAATATGTTTTTTTAAAACTAAAAGCTTTTAAATTTGAAAGCGAAATTTATATGCAGATTCAGAAAATATGTATTAAGTTTCTTTCTTCTAAATTAAGAATAGATTTCGACAACAAATTCAACAAAAATTGAAGTTTATAAGCAAATGAATCAATTAAAGACGAGAAACAATGTAAATGCAACATTTGACAAATTTATGGAAAAATAATTTATACAACTAAAAAGCAATTACTTAGTGAATAATCAAACAAAATTTGATTCTAGATAATTAAATCTACAAACATTGTACAAATAAATATAAACATAACTTTGTTCAATTCAAAGATTTTGAATTCATGTTAGAATGCGAACACACAGTTGTTTACTTTGAGGCAAGAATCCAAAAACTCTTCTAAAGTAATTTTTCCGTCGTAATTTAAATCTAATTTTTGAATTTTTGAAAAGTCGCTTACAGTCTTATAAATTTACTTTTCACAATTTGATGAAAGTTTTTCAGTTTTTGCAAAAACACTTTCACCGCGCACATTGGTGTAAACAACCTTTCACATGTTGCAAAAACACTCACTCTTTGCAGTATTATTTCACCATCATTTGTAAATTCAAAGTTTATCTTCATTTTGACCGTTTTATTTGTGTGAAACACGAAAAATTTTAAAATGAGTAAAAAACTTAAGATATTTGGTCAGTTAATTGTGAAATGGGCTCATCTTTGTAAACAAACTGTGGTCATAGTATCAGCAACCGTATGAATGATCGACAAAACAACGCAGGAGACAATCGTAAATGTTATATGGAAAAGGAATGCATGCGAACTTAATAAAACAATTCGGTATAATTGCGTTTAAAATTGAAGCTTGAAATTCTAAACCTAAACAGTGTGTTTAAAGATGAAAAATATGTGAGTGAAGTTGTTACATTGAAGTTGCTTACATTTATGCGATTCACTCTCACACTTTTTATTTTTGAAGAGCACACTGTTTTGATTTTCGGACTTCTTTTGTCAATTTGTATTAGTACCTTAAAAGATATTTTCAAATTCACATTCATTTTCGCATAAGTTAACACTTGCATTGAACTTTTGTCTCTTACGTTGTTTTGATTCATCCGGTTATTGGTATGTTTGGCCACATTTATAGTTACGAAGATGAGCACAATTAACACTTCACCGACAAAAATATTTTAGTTTTCATGACTATTTTTTACTCATTTAAAATATTTGTTTTACACACAACTAATGTGGCCTAAATGAAGATACACTTTGAATTTACAAATGATGGTGAAATAATGTTGCAAAGAGTGAAAGTGTTTTTGCGGCAAGTAAAACGCTTTCATCAGATTGTAAAATGTAAATTTAAGACTGTAAATGGGGTTAAAGAGTGAAAAGTACCTGAAAAACACGATCAACATGTTCTTTAGTCGCTCGCTCTTCGCGCGCAGAATTTTTTACATCTAAGGATCTACCCATCAAATCCTAAACAGATGAAATTATTTTCTCGATCTCTACTTTTGTAACGATTCCGTCACCATCTAGGTCATAAAGACTAAAAGCCCATCGTAATTTATCTTGCACAGAGCCCCGGGCGAGAACAGACAGACCAATAACGAAATCCTANNNAAAATGTTGGTGCTTTTATGCAACAAATAAAAGTCTCAGTTCGTTACTGTGAAAGTAATTCCTCCTGTTCGGTCAGGATCGAAAGTGTTGAATACGAAATGAGCATAAGTACTTGAATCGGAACCACTTGGAAAGAATTGTGCATAAATTAATTTAAATTTATCTTCTTTTACCACTCCTGACAGATAATCCTAGCAGAGTTTCAAAAGCCAAATTAAAGACTTTCGATGTACATATTTAACAAGATGAAATAGTAACATCGATATAATCGTGTATATTACGCAAACTTTTCATTATTTTAAAATATTTTGTAAATCATGTATGCAAAAAATTATATTTTGAAAGTTATCAAATGGTTTTAAAAATTAAGCCAGAGAAATCTAGAAAAATTTCTTCGAAAGTTCTCGAATTTTTTAAACCATATGGTGCAGTTCGAAGTTTTCATTTAATGTAATATTTCCTTTCATGAAGTTCCTCATTAATGACGAAAATCGATTAAGAACCAATCGAAAATGCAGAAAACCTAGATAAAAAGGGCTGCTTCTCATTAAGCGTTCTAATCTGGTGCTGATCAGTGAGAATATCAGCATCCTTCTCTTGGTGGTGCTGGGCGACCGCGAAACGTTACTAAAAGGCGTCGAGGAATAAGGTGAGTAAAATGTTAAAATTATCAAGTTGGTTAGTGATCAAAGCGAACGATTAGTTTAGTGTGCTTACTCGCGTCAACTAAGTTTGGTTATTTGATATAATTTTTCGATTGCTTAACGCGTCCGTCCAAATCGTCGAAATCGCCCTCTGCAAATTGTAAATTTACTTCATTTGCCTATTAAAGTCAAATCTATTGCTCGTAATTAATACAATCAGTTGAAAGCTCTAGTTAGTTGGAAATATTTTTAAATACAATAAAACTCTATCGGACAACTCTCTTGAGCGGTCACCTCCATTAACGGAAACCAAAATAAAATACCCTCATAAGTTAAATCGATTAAAGATACCCTCTTTATAACGGTCAGTTTTTTTGTGTTTTGTAGAGAGGTTTCACTTTAAATAAACTAAATCGATTAATAATTAATTTTTTACACAATTAAATCGGAAACTTTCAGCAACAACAAAAATGAAGATTGCTTACGTTTTCGGTTTACTTCTGGTGTCGCTGATTGGAACATCAGCGCACTATAAAATCGTTAAAAAAGAGACGAAAAGTAAATCAACTCAAATTGTGAAAAAAGAAAAAGTGGTGATCACTGGAAACCAATTAGGAAGCAAATACTTTTCAAGGAGCGAGTCGAAAGAAGCGCAAATGAATAGATTGGTTTCATTGTTAAAAAATGAAAACAAAAGCAATTTAGTGTTGGGCAAATACGCGAACAAAAATACGAAGAAAATAATTTTAACGCCGACGATCGTAGATACGGGCAAAGAAAAACAAATGGACAAGAAAGAATGGATGAAAAAATTGAATCAAATCACAGATAACGCGCTTCGTAACCGAGCTTCAGCGCACCATAAGGAAATGCACGACGATAAGCATGACGATCATCACGATCATCACGATCATCAGGATAATCAAGATCATCACGATCATCATGATAATGGCCATGGTCGTCACAAACCGCTTGTGCTTGTTAAACCGATTGTATTACTGGTTAAAAACGAAAAAGAATTACAAGAATTGAAAGCAGCTCAAGAAAAGATGAAACAACAAAGAGGGAAACCACAGCATCCACAATTAGTATTTCCAAATCAGGAAGAACAACCAAAACAATCATCTCATGATTATTTTCCACAGCAACAACATCCTTTACAACCATCTCCGCAACAAACAGTTATTGCAGAACAGAAAACACCTCAGGCAGAACAAGGTTCGCCAGAATATTTGCCCCAGGAACAACAACCCTTACAACAATACCCGCAATCTTCTCCCCAACAAACTGTAATTGCAAAACAAGAGTTACCTCAACAGGCACCAACAGTTTCTGATCAACACCCAGCACCCCAACCTCAACAGCCACAACAAGTTGTCGTTGCTGAGCAAAATGTAGGTCAGCCAACACCAGTTTCAACAGAACATTTGCCACAAGAACAACCCTTACAACAACATTCGCAACCTTCTCCACAACAAACTGTAATTGCCACACAAGAGTTACCTCAGCCGTCACCAGGTTCGCCAAGTTATCTACCACAGCAACAGCCTTTACAACCATCTCCACAACAAACAGTTATTGCTGAACAGAAAGTACCTCAAGCTGCACCAGGTTCAAAAGAATATTTGCCACAGGCACAACAACCATTACAACAATACCCACAACCTTCTCCCCAACAAACAGTAATTGCAAGACAAGGGTTGCCTCAACCAGCGCCTGTCTCTCCTAATTTTATTCAACAACCAGCACCGCAGCCTCAATCTCAACAACCAAAACAAATTGTTGTTGCTGAGCAAAATGCACCTCAACAGCCACAACCTTCACCGGTCTTTATTCAACAACCTCAACCCCAACCTCAACAACCACAACAAATCGTTATTGCTAGACAAAAAACACCTCAACCGGCACAACCTTCACCTGTTTATATGCAACAACCTCAACCTCAACCTCAACAACCACAACAAATAGTTGTTGCTGAGCAAAATGCACCTGAACAACCACCACCTTCACCGGTCTTTATTCAACAACCTCAACCTCAACCTCGACAACCAAAACAAATCGTTATTGCTAGACAAAAAACACCTCAACCGACACAACCTTCTCCGATTTATATGCAACAGCCAACACCGCAGCCTCAACCTCAACAACCACAACAAATAGTTGTTGCTGAGCAAAATGCACCTCAACAACAACAACCTTCACCAGTCTTTATTCAACAACCTCAACC
>NCKU01001697.1:0-23611 GCA_003675995.1 Dinothrombium tinctorium
AAAAGTTATTTGTTTCTAAAAAGTGCTAATAGTGAAGCCGATTTGAACTCATTGCTTCGCTTTGTTCAATGATTTCATTTTGTTTAATTATTTTGAAAGGTTTTCTCGCATTTATCTGTTCTTTTCGCAATTGATCTCATTGCTTTTTCAAATATGAATGTAAACGAAGAACTTTTAAAATCTTAAAACGATTTAGTTTCTCATTAGAAAAAGTAATTTTAGCTGTGGAATTTCTTATATCACTTCCTCAAAAAGCACATTTGTTCACCAATTCACCTTTAAAACAGCAGATCGCTTTTCTTCACACTTCTTTCGCTCTTCATTGCTTTTCGTTTACTATTCGCTCTTGATAGTTCTGCATTGCTCTTTCTCTTTAAAACTCTATTCTATTGCTCGGAAATCCCAAATTGAGAACTGAAATGGCAATGATGAAAATCTTTGTTGTGGTTGCAATTTTAATTGTAATAAATGTTAAAATCTTTGAAGTAAAAATGTTATTTCTGAATTTATTGAACAAAGAAAATTAATTTTGAAATTTGTAATGCCAAGAGTCTACGACTGAATTTAATAAGTCCGCACTTATGGACAAGTTGAAAGGTTCCTTTGAGTGTAACAAAAAGTGCTACAAAACCGAACCGAAATGTGTTGCAAATCTTAAAAGTGAGGAGTGCATGAAAAAATGTGCAATTGAATGTTTTCCTCTTGAACTTGTGAAGAATATGTTTAAAAATTAACAAAATTATGATTAAAATGAAAATTATAATTTTTGCATCGAATAAACATAAAAATTTATAAACATTTTCTGATTATTAAAAAGAAAGTAAAAAGTTATGACTAGGGCTGGTCAAATAGGTGATTTTCTTACCTTCAAATAGGTGATTTTTGGGTGATAAAAAATTAGCAAAATAGGTGATAAAATAGGTGACAAAATAGGTGATCAAAAATTCAAAATTTATTTAAAATCTTAATGTAATTAAACCTTTTTGACAGAATTATCGAAACAACAATTTATTGAAATTAATTATATATTTTTCAAGATTTTAAGGTAAAAAAGATTGATTTTCAATTTTTAAAATGGCACATTAGACTCTATTAAACACTTAGCTATGAATTTGTAAAGATCGAAATTGTCTACGTCTTTTTCGTTCACTCTTTAAATAACATTTGCAATTGGCTCAACTATAGATAAAAAGATATTTAATCCTGTTGCTCTTGCTTTGAATATGTTTTTATCTTAGAATCCCATGGAATTACAATAGCACAATATTTGCGAGTTTCTTCATCATTGATAAAGTTCAAAGTAGGATCTTTCTTTGCTATTTACGTTGTTTTGATAAAATCACTTTAAATTTGGGCATTTTTAAAGAAAAAAATTTATTTTTACTTTTACTTTATGTTACATTTACGCTACATTTTAACAAGAGAACACTTTTTCCTCTAAATAATCATGCTTTTTGTGATATTGTATTTATAATTCANTAAAAATAAATTAATTTCCTAAATTGATAATTTTATTAGCTTTTGAAATATTGAAAATAGGTGAAAAATAGGTGAACTTCTTTGATTTAGTTGCTTTTAGGTGATTTATGTGAATTAGGTGATTTTTACCCTAAAAAGGTGACTTTAGGTGATATCAACATCTTCAGAATCGCAAAATTTTGGTACCATTTTACTCCTTATTCAATGTAGAACATGCTTACAATGTTAACTTAAAAATAGGTGATCACCTATTTGACCAGCCCTAGTTATGACTTTAAAATTAAGGCAATATAATTCAAATATAATGCAAGTAAACACAGCTGTTTAGTAAATTTTAATTAAATATTTATAGAGAAAGTTTGCAACATTTTAAATGATTTTATGCTTTAGGCAATTCGATTGTTCATTATCTCTAAAAATATCCCAAGTTAATTTATAGAAATGTATTTACTTTAATTATTTTTAAAACCGTTTTCAATTTTTAATTTTAAAAGAGTTTTTGGAGAGTGCAAGAGATTTTTACGAGACTTCTATTCAAGAAAAATGATGCATTCGTGTTTAACTTTTTATTGAAAGGAATGGTTTTGAATTAATTTTTTTTAATAACTAATAAAAATTTTCAAATATTCTTTTGTAACAAAGTAAAATATTAGCCATTTGAATATAAAATTAAATAAACAATTTATTTAAATTTTGTCATATGATTTTCATCATAGTGCTGATTGAAGTTACTTTCCTCCCAAATATAATTTGTGTTTATTGTAAAATCAAAATTGTCTTCTAAATTTGTGTGGCTAAGTTTTAGTTTATTTTGATGAAATTTTTTAGCGCTTTTGGCGAACTTTCAAACACATTTTCATCTAATTTGTTTTCGTCTGAATGAATACTTCAAATACAATCTGTTCATTAAAAAATAAAGAGAAAATAATGCAAAGAATGATAAATAATTTCTTTTTAAACGAACAAAATGTACTACTGGCGATGGAAAAAGTTTCCTACAGCTAAAAGAACACTTCACTGCATGGCACAAAACGTCACAATAGACATGCTTAATGCTTAATTTATTTACACAAAAAGTGCTTTCAAGGCAGCGTTTTATTCAAATCATTTTTGCGTTAAAACCTCACTGATAATTTAATACGATGATTAAGATAATTGAGTTAAAGGCGAAATTGAATCAAAAGTTAATATTTTTCGTAATGTTGGCTTTTCAATTGTGAGAAAATCGTTAAAACGGTGCAAACAGAGAAAACCATGTAAATATGTAAGTAATCGAAAAAAGTGTGCTCAAGCCTACAAAACGTTCATATGAAAATATTTAACAGAGATCCCTTATTGAACTTATTTTACTTTTGATCAAAACATTAATTTCAAATTGGATTAAAATAATACAATTTTTGTGTGACGTTTTGTGATACGCATTAAAGTTTGCTTTGCGCTGTAAGAAACTTTTTCTGTCCCCATTAGTACAAGTAATGAAGAGAAGTAATTTTAAGTTATAGGGTGCAAGATGCCAATGATTTTCTAGTCCAAAATAGTACAGATTTGGCCAAAAAACTATTTATCAATTAATGATTCACAAGTATATTTACTGTGTCCATAAAAAAGATCTTGTGTAGAGATTTTTTTGAGCATTGAACATTTTTTTCTCATAGCTTTGATGCTTTGTGTTGAAATAAATGCTGTTTATTAGTATTAAGCTCGAGAATGTTAAAGAAAGTGTCACATTCGAGTAACTTATTTTATCGACAACTTTATTGAGCTCAAGCTTTGCGTTTCGTATCTAATAAACTCTGAATAAACCTGATAAAGGGAAAATACAGTTTTGTTTCTTCAAATTCACAATTCATTAGCCGAGACACTTGTAGTTGTCTCTTAACGGGTGTAGCCGCGTTTTCTCGTTTTTTTTTTACATATTTTAATTTTCTAATTATTTACAATTTTATTTTTTATTTATTGTTCATTAGAATTGAGAAAAGGTAAGATTCAAATCTTTTTATTATTCATGGAAAATGTTATTTAAGCTTTAGTTTATTTGCTTCTTAATGGTGTTTTGTTCAAATCTGATCTCTATGCCTAAGCGAACTCAAAGTGTTCTAATCAATAACGGTGAACACATTTCTCATTTTTAATCGCAATGAATGAAATAAATTGAAATGTATTAGAGAGCAAATTTTTTTCTAAATCTTTTCAGCTAAATAGACACATGCTTGCTTTTCGCCTTTACATAAAGTGAAAATGGGCAAATTTTCTTTCCGAAACTGTATTAGATAGACCTGTTTTGTAGAAATAATACCACAAAACATTACTTCGAAGATTTATAAGCAGCTAATATACAATTTGCTTATTTTACCAATTAAAATGTTGTGCTTTAGTGCTGCATCAAAAAATTTCATTTTCGATAATGCTTTTAAGTAGTTTTTGTTATTATAAACAATGATTAAATTGTAATTCACTTTAAATAACAAGAAACGAAACTGCTACATACATTAGAAAAACTTTCATAATTATACAATTGTCAGAAAAATAATGCAAGTTTACAAGAATATTAAATATTTTAAGATTAACACTTCAAAAAGAATAGACTAAATTCTTAAGTATCATAGATACATACTAGTTAATGATTTAATAATAGTCGCATACGATTTTCCACAACTAGTATGTTGCATTATTTGCAATTGCTTAATTAATGGCAACAAAAGATTTGCACGAATTTCTGAGTTAAATTCATATTCTTTAATTGCATTAAAAATAATTTTAAAAACTGGCAATTTATCGTTGATAAACGAATCACGATTGCCGTGCAGCAGTTGAGCTCCACCAACCTTTGCTGTTTTGCAAACTTCCGAGTAAATGCAGTGGTCTGGGCGAAAATTCCATTCGCACGGAATCACAAGAAGCTGGTCTAATTTTGAGACAAAAATAATTTCACTTGTTAAAAGATGAGATATTTTACCTTTGTGCGAATGAAAATATATGTTAATGATGTCTTGATCGCCCCATACAATTTCTGAATCGTATTTATCTAAGATTGATGGCAAATATGAAGCCCATTCGATGTTTCTCATTCGAGTCAGGTTCATTAACATCACACCGGAATTAACACCCAAAGGTTCTACATATGGATGTTTCGCAAACCTATTGTACCAGCCAATTGAATAATCTTCTTGTTCCGGAGTCATTGCTGCAATCTGACTCTCACTCATTTCAGTGAAAAAGTTCCAAAGTTTTTCAACGGATGTTAAAAACAACACATCATTATCAACATATATCACAGAATCGGTTTGATTAAGCAGTGTCTGCAAGGAAATAGATGAGAAGGTAAGCTTAAATTTTGATTAATATACCGGTAAAAACAATCTCTGGGATGCACAAGTTTTAAATAGCGACTTCCACTTTGAATTGGGAAACGAGATTAAGTGAATTTCAAACATAATTCTCTTCATTAAGTTATTAGGTATTTCGGTGATCTGTCAATGCGAGAAAATAATCTTGTAAAATGAAATGAACAGAGACTTTGACAAAGTTCTAATGTTCTTTGTTAAAGTGTCGATAGTCTTTTGCGAATTTTAGTGTGTTAAATTCAAAATTTTGATATGAAATTTGTTTGACATTTTTAGCCGTGATATTCAACTTACAAAATGAGTTAATTTTCGCTTGTTTTGTTCGTCTGCAAATACAACAAAAAGAAGCGTTTTGTTTGTAAATATAATTGCTGATTTAATTGAGATCACAGTTTGCTCAAAACGATTCTCGCAAACGACGATCGCTATTTTCATAATTTCCGAGTGTTGTCTGAAAAATAGAAAAGCGAATGAAATCAGCTGTGAAAGCAAAAGAGAGAGGAATCGATAGATTACTCGTTAAAAGCTTGCTTTTCGATGCTTTCATTGCGAGCGAAGCGAAAATTGAAGTCGAAACGTTTGCTGATCGACCGATGATCGCTTAAAATAAGCAATAAACAGTAGAAAGCGATGGCGACGAGTATTGCGAAAATGAGTTGACGCTTTCTGCATTTGGCGAACATTTGCGCGAGTGTTAAGTTTTCGAATGCATCGAATTCAAGACGAGAAAAGCGCGACGAAAGCGAATGCAAAATTCGAATGCATTCATTTCGTTTCTCGACTTTTGACACAACAAAGTGTCCCGAAAAGGGGACCTTCCACTAGTTGCGCTCGCTTTTTGTAATCGAAAACTGTCAAAAAAGTTGGTCGCTTTCGAAATTCAATTTATTCATTTAAACCATTTTTACATTGAATTCGCTTTTATAAAATTCAACACGCTGTTTGCTAAAAAGTAGTGAACAACTTTTGTTTTACATTATAACAAATTTCAGTACCGATTTAGTCGAATTGAATTTATATTATAGGCTTGATTATTTGATTTTATTAATATTTTCTTTTTCATTATTCGATTATTGAAAAGAGTTTCAAATTTAAAAACCACCTAAATAAATGTTTCCACGACGCACTATGTTTGGCGGTTTTGTTGAAATAACTTGATTTCTGGATGCGATATCTAAGTAAAAACAAAATAAGATTAAACCGTATATTCACTATGAAGTGATTACCTAATCTGTTTGTCGAAAAAGTAGCTCTGAATCCGATACCAGTGTTGTTTGCGCTTGTGACCATTCGCAAAACAAGAGAAGCACTTTCGATTTGATGCGTTGCTGGTTTGTCCTATGAGAAAATGGCTCATTTCACCGAATCGAAGATTAATTTTTACTTACATGACCGCAATAACGCACAATCTTCTTTTCATTGTTCACAGCTGAACCTTCGTAAAGCTCGACAAAATTGGTTGTACAACCGGCGGTCGAAGTAAATTCAAAATCGGTAAATGAGATACTGAGTGAATGTATTCCTAAGCTTTGAACGTACCAAATACATTCTGCACTTCTTCTATATGGGTTAGGGTAGAGCGGACTAGTAAATGTACCATTGATTGATGTGATATTGCCACCGCAACCTGATCCCATATTAGTGGTTGTGTACAAAAGGTAAAATTTGTACGAACTCTGACTCGCAAACACTTTGATCGAAACTTCATTCTTAGAAGAAAACACAGGATTGGGAACTGAACCCGGGCAAAGAGTTGCAAAAGGAGGAGAGGTCAACGAAAGGCCATTGCGGATTTCCATTCGCCGCTTATCGCATTGGTCGCCTCTCGCCCATCCAAATTTAAATTCATGGAAATATATTGATATGGTGTAGCCAACTGGTGCTGTGATATTAATCACGCATATTGTTCTGTAAGTAAAATATGGATAATTGTTGTTTAAAATAAAACCACTGTCGGCCGAAAATGTTTGGTTGCAGTTCAATATCTCGAAATCGAGAGAAAATCCTTTATTTGAGCCGGAAACAGCACCCGAAACAAAGCTCATCCAAAGACCATGTCTACCCATCAGTAGAGGATGAGACTTTTTGCCACACATTCTATACGGTTCGATTGAATTGTATTCACCTGTGAATTCAATGAAATCTCCGTTTTCACAGGAAATATCGAATGTGGTAAATTTAAGTTGAATTCTGTGAGACCATTCTCTTTGAAGTTTGAAATGAAAACGGCATCGAAGAAGAGGTGGATATGGTGACGGATAATTAGGTGAAGTTACTGTTTGAGTAGTGTTAAGCACCTCATACAGACCACCACATGATGAGTTTTTGGTTGTATAATTGATTTTGAATCCAGATTTGCTCGTTTGACTGTCACTGTGAAACTGAATAAAAAGTTTATTTGAAGAAGAGGTGATTGGATTTGGAATAACTTTTCCACAGAAGAAGTCGATCAGAGCATCGACATGAGAAATTCCATCTCTTATTTCTAAGTAATCGAAAGCGCATTTGCTCATATTTGCTGGACTTTCTTCTAGATCAAATTTTTCAAATGTGAGTGTAATCACAGCGTTTTCGCCGGCAATGATTGTCCACACGCAGTCTAAATCATAATCATAAAGTCCATTTTTATCTATATCAGGTGACTGGATAACTCCTGTTTTTGATTCAAGAACGCCTCCACACCCTTGCTTTTCACCGATAGTTGTTCGATAGGCTGCTTTGAATCCTTTCCTTTCGTAGTAACTATTTGTGTGAAACCTGACATATAGCTGATTTCCTGTAGATTTAATTCGAGGTTGTTCAGAACGACCACAAAAAAAGCCTATTGGAGGCGCTGATGCATTGTTACCATCTCTAATCGTAACACCATCGCAGTAACAGCGATAACAATACTCGATGTCAATAGAAAGGAAAGTGAATTCAATTACTCGATTTTCTGGTACTGTTATTAGCCAAATACAATTCATATTTTTCAGGTATTTATCATTGTCTGACGGGCTTTCAATTTCACCTGAAAGTGTAGTAAAGTTTCCACCACACGAAAGTCGTTTGAAAACCGCTTTAAATCCTTTTCTTTTCACTGAAGTATCGGTTTTGAAATCTATCAACATTGCATCTCGATTTATCAACTTTGGTGGCATCTTTTCTGAGCCTTTTCCGCAATAAGGTCCAAGTTTTGTTCGGTCGTTTGTCGTATTCGATTTGTAAATGATAACTCTATCAAATAAACATGTCTCGTGATCTTCGATGTCGAAGTCTTCAAATTCAAGAGAAACAAAGTCTCCGGGTTGCATTTGAATTAAATACCGACAATTTAAGTTGTTTAAATAATTGCTTGGATAGCCTGGAGAGGTGATAACTCCTTGATCACCTGTGAAAATATCCCCACATGCCAGCGTATATGTCAACATAAAACCATCACCAGTTACTGCATTATTCGTGAGAAATTTGATTCGCACTTTATGCGATCGAGATGTAACTGTGTCTGGTGTTGTAAAGCCACAATATTGTCCAATTTTAACCCACTTATCATTGATCATTTCCTCAATGCGAACATAATCATTGTTACAATTAGCTTCTTTCTCAATTTCGAATCTGCCATAAAATGAGATATTAACATGAAAGGTAGGATCGACTTCTATTAGCCATTCACATTCAACATTGTTGTCATATTGCCTTGGATAGTTCGGCGAGGTAAAAGTATGCCATTGATCATGAAACACACCACCACATCCTCGAGTAAGCATTTCACTTTTGAAGTTAAAGCCTTTTGCAACTCCACTGGAATCTGTGCGCATAATAACGGTCAATCCGTTGCCTCCAGATTTGATTAAGGAAGGTTTATCTTTGCCGCAATATTTTCCGATTGTTGGAGAATTGTCATAGATTCCATTTTTAATCTCCACGAAATCATTTTCACAATTCGACTCTAATTCGAAGTCTAAAAAGGTAAGAGTGACTTGAGAGCCGTAAGGAACTTGAAACTTCCATTCACAAATAGTGTTTGGGGGATATGCTTCTGGATAGCCGGGAGAGGACAGGTTCGCGTTTTGTTCAAAGTAAAAACCGCCACAATTTTGCACTCGATATTTCCCTTTGATTCCACGGTAATTGTTGGTGTAATTCATGGTTAAAAATATCCAACTCTCTTCACCGCTGCTTTTTAGAACATAGAAAAAGTTGGTTCCTGTTTTGTTACCACAAAATATGAACTCTGAGCGCATTCTGTTTTCTACGATAAATAAATAAATTTAGAAAGCGATGAAATGCATATAATATGAACAAATGGATAGTATAGATTGAAATATCTAAGCTTAAGACAAATGATACCTTCACCACTTCCTATAGCTAAAACGCCATCATTACAATCTCCTTCATTTTCAGATTTTGGAGGCACTTCAAGCACTTCGAATTCCACAGCAACGGTTTGGTTCATATAAAAACTGATCGAGTTGAAGACCCAAAAACAATGAAAGGTTTCGTTGAAATCTTTTTCGCCGAAACGATACGATACAATTTCACCAGAAGTTTCGCTCAATAGACCCCCACAAACTACAAAATAATATAAATGCTATTTTATTCAGTTGGTTTATTAAATAGACTTACGAATTTCATCTTCACTAGAATAAGTCGCTTGAAATCCTTCATTTAAGTCGAGTCCGTTTGTTATAAAATCTATACTCATTCCCATATTTAAAGACTCGATAGGCGCTGGCTTCACATTGTTGCATGGTAATAACTGAGCAAGATATGTTCTTGGCGGTATAGGACTTTTTGTAACACTAAGTCTATCGACACAGTCTCCAGAAATACGTCGACTTGGTTTCATGTTGTATGCATTAAAAGTCAATTTTATTCGTCTATCATATGGAGCTCGAAGATACCACTGACAAGTTCGAGGATAAGGATAAGGATTCGGATAGTTTGGAGAAGATATAACGCCAGTGATAGCTGGATTTATTGTGCCACCACATTCTTTAGGAAAAAATGTCGTCACATAAAATTTAAGGGCAAAATAACATTACCATTATACTTGGTTTCTACGCTGAACTTGAAACCAGTCGCGGTATCGCTTGTATCAGATTTAAATTGCGCGAATACAACAGGTCCTCTTGAATTAATCGTCGTAGTGGTGTTTGAATTTGCTTGACAGAATCTTCCAAGCACTTCACCATTTTCATTACCATCTCGAAACTCGATAAAATCTCCTGAAGAGCAATCAGCAGTGTATGAAACAAGATCCAAATGTAAAAAGCGAATCACAATTGTATATCGAGAAGAGGGAGCCTGAAAATACCATTGACAATCTAAATTATCCTCATACTTTTGAGGATAATTCAAACTTGTGATTTCACTCGCTCCCCAAACACGATATGTTCCTCCACATTTGTTTATATTAACTGTTGCTTTAAAAGTAGCAAAATCCCATGTGCCAGAAGTGACAAATCTAATAAACATCATATTGCTTGTTGACAAAAGACTGTTTTCTCGCGGAGGTACGCAAACTTTCTTTATGAGCCTGGACGTAATAGTGCCTCCGTCTCTTATCTCGATATATTCATGTGTATAGTTGCAGGTGAATTGGTTAAAATGAACATCGAAATCAATTCTTATATTTGTATTTGGAGGACTCATAACAATCCAATCGCATTCGAAATCATGTGGAGGCAAGTGAGGATAGTTTGGCGATGTGAGTTCAAAGGATTTTGAAGTTAAAGTCAACTCAATCGGTCCTCCACAGCCCAATGACATTTCTCGGTAATTTAGACGAAAGCTCTTTCAAGAAGAATAATAAAGTGAACAAGTGATACGAAATACTAACAAAAAAAACTTACAGCGTGTATTTCTAATCTTGCGAAAAACTTTATGTACAAGAAATTAGAAGAAGTTTCCAAATTTTGAGGTTTAGTTGTACCGCAAAACCTTCCGCTTCCCAGAAAGGGAGAAGTTTTAGATTCACCATTTCGCAATAAAATAAATGCCGAATTACAAGATGAATCCGAGCTTCTGATGTTCATCTCTTCGAACGTGACCGAAATCGTTCTTCCTTGTCTAACTTTAACTACCCATTCGCAAGAAGTACTTCCGCGAACAAGTTCTGTCGAAATTATTCCTGAAGATTCGGAAATAAATCCACCACAAACCGAATCAAACTCGATTTTAAATCCCGTTCGATTGTAAAGAGGGTCAGTTTCGAAAACAACTTTAAGCTTGTTGCTGGTGGACTCGTAAAAAGGAGTGTAGCGACCACAAATGGTTTTGTTTTTACGCCATTCAGATGAAAGATAATCTTTTGGTTCGAAAAAGTGAACTTTATCGTAATAACAGCTTTCGTTGACCCCTTCAATATTCATGTCCAGAACTTGCAGTGATATGTGATATCCGGGCGCTGTACTAATGATCCATGTGCAATTCAAGTTCTGATTGTAGCCATATGGATAGCCAGGTGACTCAAGCTCATATTTCGAAGAGACATTCAACAAGATATTCTCGCCGCATTGTATCTTGGTAGATGTTGGAGGCAATGGTGTAGAAACTGTCGAAGGTGTGAAAGACGAAACCGCTTGCCAAGAAAGGAAGAATCGAGCAGGGAAGAATGAAGAGTAAACTATTTTCAAAAAGTTTGAGTGACTTATTATTGTCGGTGGGAGAGTGAATCCACAAAACTTTCCTAATTCTGGAGCATCTTCGCTATAACCGTCTAAAATTTTCACATAATGAAAACAGTTGCTTCCACTCTGCGGAGAGATTATTTCAAGAATGCTGAACGTCACTGATATTTTCGTGTTTTGAGGAGATGTTATGGTCCATGTGTACTTTCCTTCTCGTGTGGGAATGCTTTCAGGAAATCTTGGAGAAGCGATCATACCGGAAGTTCCAACGATATCAACTCCGTGCTGCAAATCATATAACGCCTTGAAGCCTCGAGCAGATCCTTGATTATCTGATCTGAATTTAACCCATAACACATTTGTCGAAGTAACATTTACGGTTGGGATAGTGTTGCCACAATATCTATTGATGAATTTGCCCGAAGCTCCTCCTTCTCTCAATTCCAAATAGTCCAAATTGCAGAATTCACTATCCTCGAGCTTAAAATCAATGAATGAAAACGTTACTCGATTTCCAGGTGATGCTACGATAGTCCAAACACACTCTGTTTCAAGTGGATAATTGTTAGGATAACCTGGACTCATGAAATAACCTTTTTCAGAATCAAATTGGCCTCCACAAGACGACACACCAGTGGTATAAACCGCCCGGAAAACAGCTTTCGAGTGAAGAGAAACCCACAGCGCACTTCCCTCTGAAGTGATGGGAGCAGGAAGGCGATCGTTTGCACAGAAGCGACCGATAACAGGTCCATCACTTGAATCGCCTTCTCTAACTTCGACATAATCAAGCACACAACTAGCGCCTCTTCTGCCTTCAATTCTCGTGAAAGTAAGCGTGACTCGTTCGCCGGGTTGTTTGGCTTGCAGAGTCCAATTGCAGAATTGTTTTTGAACTGAAGTGTGAGGGTAATTTGAAGAGGTGAGAGCACCTGTTTCACCAGATTCTATTGTTTTGATTCCTCCACAAATGGCAACATATTTTGCTTGAAATCCTTTCCCATCAGAGTGACCGTCTGCTTTCATTCTGATGGTCATAAAGTCATCAGAGCTCGTAATAACAGGTGGAATCGTTTTTCCACAATGCTTCAATAAAAGGTTCGATTCTGAAATGTAATGGTCGTATACAGCTAAGTAACTTGAAGAACAATTTTCACTTTCTGGCATATCAAAATCTGTGAAAGTCAATTCGATTCTGTGCAATCCCGGAATGTTCAAATGCCAAACACAATCGTCTTTTGATTCATAACGTTTAGGATAATTTTTAGAAGTGATGGTACCGGAATTCGTTGAAAAATATCCTCCACACTCGCCACCTACAGCTTGAAACCATACTCTAAATCCTCTACCAACCACTGAAGAATCGCTCTTGAAATAAATAGTCATATCATGTCCCGATGAAGAAACAACTTTCGCTTGAGGTAATTTGTGACACAATTTTATTATTTCTGGTGAGGTGGTGTCTGGTCCACTGAAAACGCGGAAATTGTCAAAGGCGCAATCACTGTGATATTCAAGTTGAAACTCGTCAATGTTTAGCTGAACATGATTGCCATCTGGAACTTTAATGCGCCACAAGCACTCGATCGAGCGCGGATACGGGTTCGGATAATTGGGTGATGTAATCGAGCCAAAACTTTTCTCGATGAATTCGCCACCGCAGCCAATCGACAACCACTCGAGTCTGAATAGAGACGGAAGACTGGCTTCGGTAAAAAAGTTAACTTTCGCCACATTGGAAGATGTATTGAAGGGTTTTGGAATGCCAGCTGAGTTATTGCATAGTTTTATTAAACTTTTTTGCGAAACGCCTTCTTGATTCTCTTTCACTAATTCGAACACTTCAACGTACGTGTGTGTGCAGTTGTAACTTTCGGAGATGTTCAAATGCGAAAAACTAATTGTAATGTTGTTGCCAAGTGGCGCTTCGATATTCCAAGTGCAATTAACATTTGAAAAGCTTGCGTATGGAAAATGAGGATTTTCTATAGCGCCGCGATAGCCTTTGATAGTTCTTGTACAGTTAGCATTGTAGGTTATTCGAAATCCTCGACTGCTGATTGAAGCGTCTGTTCTGAACCTAACTAACATTTGATTCGAACTCGAAGTCAAAACGCTGTTCGACTCGCTTTGACACACTTTTCGCAAAAGCTTTGATTTGTCTGTACTTCCATCGAAAAATTCTAAATAATCCAATTGACAGTCGACGCTTGTCTCAACATCAACATCAATTAAATGCACAGTTATTGAGGAGCCTTGAGCAACGTGAATTAACCAGTCGCAAACAGCATTGTGGTAGTAGGGTTGAGGATAATTAGGAGAAGTTATGCTTCCCGTTGGCTGGGTAACAGTGCCTCCGCAACCCGTTAATGCTGTTTCGTAATAAATTTCGAATCCTTTAGAAGAAACAGTGTCATCCGACTTGAATTGTAAATACAATGCATTTGAATGCGAAACAATGTATTTGGTGATTGTGGTGCCGCAGAATTTACCAACTAGAGGGGAATCGTAGTACTGACCGTTTCTTATCTCTAAGAAATCGAAGTTACATGTCGGTCCAGGTTCAATTTCAAATGTTCGCACATCCAAGCTAATCTTATGACCTTCTTGTGCTTTTATAATCCAAGTGCAGCTTCGACTCCCTGAATAATCAGCGGGAAAGTTCGGTGACCGAATAAAGCCCGATTCTCTTGTGTATGTGCCGCCACAAGCGGTTGAAGCGTTTTTAAAAACGAAAGTAGCTGTGAAACCCTCTGCAACTTCTGATGGTGGTGATCTCTTGAGATAAATGATAGTTAACAAATTAGACATTGACTGTATCATTGGTGGCTTTTGAGTTCCGCAATAAGTTCCAAAGACATTGTTGTCAAAATCTCGAATCTCAACGTAATCTATACATCGACCCTGTTGACCAGTCAGCGAAAAAGTATTAAAGTTCAACTGGATAACATATTCGGGCGGGGAGCGAATCAGCCAAGTACATGGTGAGGTGAACTTGCCAAGTACAGGGTCAAATGAAGCTGATGGTACGTGGCTCGGAGTTGAAATTACACCAGGAGAAGTTTTGTAAATGCCACCACATCCGATGTTTAATGTTGAATAATTAGCAACAAATCCTTTGTTCTCGATAGATCCATCCGTTTTGAACGTAATGTATAGCTCATTGAAAGATGAAGTTATTAATGAGGGTAGCAGTGGCCCACAAAAGTTTCCAATTCGAGTGTCATTTTCATGACCTCCATCTCTTATCTCCACTGAGTCGAGGGCACAATTGATCGATCCTTCAACATCGAATTGTGTAAATTGTAATTGAATCACGTTTCCAGGTTCGACTGCTATATGATAAATGCATCTTTTATTTGATGGGTAGGGATTCGGAAAGTAAGGTGATCTGATTTCACCAACAGGCGAATTAAAGTAGCCTCCACAAATAGTTTCATAAATCGCTGAAAATCCTTTGCCCGAAATACTGCCATCACTTCTGAACTTGACAAAGAGGGTGCTTCCAGTTGAAATTATTTTAGATGGAGGGCGAGTTTTTTGGCTGCAGTATCTGCCAAAAAGTGGTGCGCTTTCATCTGGACCATCATAAACTTCGAGGTAATCGAATTTGCATTCCTCGTGATGCTCTAAATCAAATTCGGTAAAAATAAGCTTCATCGTGTCTTTTGGATTAATCCTGATCAGCCAATCACATTCTAAACCAGTGTCATAGCGGTCAGGAAAATTCGGAGAAGCTATAACACCTCTGTCAGCCGTAAGTGTTCCTCCACAGCCTATGACACCAGGGACAGAAGCGAAAGTCAAATGAAAACCTAAATCATTTGAAGATTCATCTGAATGAAAATGAATCAAAGCCGATGAGCTCGAAGTAGTTAAAGGAGCAGGTTGAGTAGAGTTGCAAAACAAACCCAAAATTGGATCACTTTCTTTCTGTCCATCATAAATTTTGAGATAATCAAAATCACAAGAGCTGTGCCGTTCTATTGCAATCATAGCAAAGTGAAACTGAATTCGTTTTGACTTTTTTACATTAACAAGCCAGTAGCAGTCACGACCATTCGGATACCGGCCCCCATTGACAGGAAATTTTATAGATCCAAAATTGCCTTCAACGAGTCCACCACATATCGGATCTGTTGTATTCCAACTAAACTCAAACCCATTGGATGCTTGAGACTGGTCAGATTTAAACCAAATGTAAGCTTCGTTCGTATTTGTGGTCAAGTTTCCATTGTTTGGCAATTCCGAGAGAATTCCGCAATATTTACCGAACTTTGGCGAGTCTGCTGTCGTACCGTCATTTATTTGCAAAAAGTCAAAAGAGCAATCTAATGAATGTTCGAGATTGAATGCCGTGAAAATAAGATTCAATACTTTTCCCGGTGTTGTGGTTATTATCCAAATGCAATTTTGGTTGTTCCCGTAACTGTTAGATGACAATGGATATTTAATATATCCAGTTGGTTGAGGAAAACGCCCTCCACACACTTCTCGAGTTTCTTCGCAGGTGATTCCCTGCCATTCGCTGCTACATACGCAAAGAAAGCCATTTTGCTGATCAATACATGTTCCTCCATTTTTACACGGATTGTTTTTACAGTCGTTTATATCAACATCACATAGTGTTCCAGAATAACCAGGAGAACATTGACAAGTAAACGCTTGTGATTTGTCTGAGCTTGGAATACAGGTTCCATGAACACAAGGATTATTGCTGCAAGTTGTTCCTGTTCTTGGGAGGCAGCCATTTGGTCCTATGCCATTGCCGATATAATTCGGCGGGCATTGGCAGCGGGTGTCACCCCCACTTTCGATGCATGTGGCTAAAGGACTGCAGCCGCCATTATTTGAGCGACATGCTCCGACAAAAGTACAATAAGTTCCATCTCCGATAAACCCAGCCGGACAAGGACCACAAATTCGAGAGCCAATGGTATTTGTACATTGAATACGAGGTGAAGTTGAACAGTGACCATTGTTTTCTGCACATTCATCTATATCGGTGCAAACGATACCGTTTCCAGTAAAACCAGGTGGACAAGGACCGCACTGGAAGCCACCGGGATAATTTATGCATACAACTGGCGGATTTACAGAACAAGGTGGCCTGGATTCTGTACATTCGTTTACGTCAACATTACAAGCAGGATCAACTCCGTTAGTTTTCCAACCCTGATCGCATACACATCGATAATTAGGTTGACCTGGAACTCTTCTCGCAACATTGTAACAAGTTCCATGACCGCATAATTCCACGTTTGATGCTCCGTCACAATCGTCATGGCTTTCTGTGCAGTGAATACCTTTCCAATTAGCAGCGCACTGACACTGATAACTTCCAGGGGTATTGCGACATGTCGCACCATTCTGACAGCCTAAGTCGGTTCCAGCAAAAAGCGCACATTCATTAACATCCTCTTCACACGTTGGACCCTGCCAACCGGAAGGGCATCGGCAAACGAAGCTGTTGTAGGTATCAATACAAGTGGCACCATTTTTGCACGGATTGCTTTCGCATTCGTTTTGAGAGAGAAGCTAAAATTAGGAAATGTTCATTAGGAAGAAGATTTTATTAAGAAGTTTTATTCCTCTTACTCTTTTCAACCGATTAAAGTCTTTTCGCCATTTGTATATGTTTAACACGGCTCTTCGAATCCTCAACGGTGTTAACTTTTCACTACCAGACCCCAAGATTAGCTCAATAGTTTGCGATAAACGAGTCACATTCTGTTGGACCACATTGAAATTGTTGACTGTAGTTGTCAACGATGAAATCTGTTGCTCTAAGCCATTGATCTTTTCTTGAATGCCTGAAATATGCGTAGAAGTCAATTGTTTCAAGTCGGCCAGAGAAACTTTGGCCAAATTGACTAAAGTGCCCAAGTTTTCATTGTTGACAATAATCGATCCACCGCTCGAAGACTTAAAAGTGATGTTTTTGTTTGTCGCAGTTTCAAATATCAGATGTCCATCTTTGACGTATAACTTCGGCCTATAGAAAAAAGTAAACGAGTTTGATTTTCAGTCGATCATTTTCAAGAAATTTAAAATCGCGTTCAAAATGGGACACGAAACAACAGACAAAATTATAAAATGGACGATTGACTCGTAGATGTGTCCATTTATGGTTTACGGTTAAAATCGTGACTTTGTTATTTACAAAATACACAAATACAAAATGTTTTGTTGCGAAGAGTACACAGATTAATAGGTTTAACAAAATACTGAGAAAGTAACGCGAATACTCGTGCGAATGTCGTTAAGAGACGCGGTAATAAGGCACGCGGTTATGCCGAATAGATTGAGAACGAAGCGCCGATTGAAGTTGCGAACATGCGAGTTTTTGGCTCTATTTGTGCACTGAGCGCAACGTTTTTCTGCACGATAATTGCTATCGCATTGGCAATAGCCGAGTTGGTCATGCTTTGCTAACGAGTTGCAAAGGGCGAAGCACGAAGATTTACGAGTGTGTAACTTTCGCCTTTTCGTACTGTGACTTTTAGTGATATGAGTGGTGTTGTGGCTAAAGTGCACACCACAACAATTTGCTCCATTTTCACATTCTTTCAGCACCAATTATACAAACAATTTGGGTACTTCTCGATGCCAAAATTCATGGCCCTAGTTATTCCACAACAAATATGTAAAAATTCGCCATTATCTTAAAGATCTTTTATCATACAAATATACAAACTCACTGCACAATTTAAGAACTGGAGATCATATTTTTAATAAGTTCACAATTAGTAATTTTATCATTGATTTTCTGATCTTTTAACGCGACACACTGAAAAATATTTAAATGGTCAAAGCGTGCATCAAACTCTCATTTAAAAGCGATGGCTGATATCCACTTGAAATACAATGTATTGCAAAAGTAGTTGAAAAGTTTGTAACACATTTCACGAGTTTTTATCTCCATTGGTAAAGTTAAACCAAAGATCGCGTGAAAATTTATCACTCGCTCATAATTTATGAACTTGTCATAAAAATTTTTTTATTTTAATTAGAAAATAATAATGACAAAAATAAAAAAAAAAATCGCAAATACTCACTGTGAACCGAATGGAGAATCCGAATTATCAGTGGTGATTAAAATCGGACCTGAAATTAAATTTAAAACGGTACCTAATAATAAAAACCTAATAACGGAGCGAAAGTTAGCTTTCATCTCCAAAAAAAACTTGAAGCAAGAACGCAGATTAAAAACTGATTGAAATTTAAAAATTTTGAAGAGTTAAATCTGCAAAGAGAGTAGGCGTTTTCACTGGTACCGACGGACCGCATAAATTTGATACTGTGTCGAATTTGATTAATCGATAGCGTTTTTGAACTTTTCGTTTTTTAAAAAAGTATTTTATTTCACATTTTGTTACGAATAAAATGAAAGTGAATTCGTAGAATTCAACATGTGGGTGAAACTAAAATTCAGATTGTTTGACTATCATGAATACAAAAATAAAAAATATTTTAAATAAAAATAAACTCCAAAAACATCTTTGCTTTGGATCATCCACATCTTATATCAATGCGTTTCGATGCATTTTATTGAAATATAGTAACACAGTGATAAATGATTTTTGTGTTTTTTACGCTTTTTCAATATTTTATGACGAAAATCTGATGGGTTTTTGATTTCAAATGAAATTTGTTCCACAATAAGTTAGAAACAAAAACATTCTCTGTAATTCAACTTGGGTGTGACTAGACAAGCTTGATTATTGATTGTAAAGTTAACAGTTGTAATTTCGCTTTTATCTTTCACAAACTAGAAATTTAAACCAAAACTTACATTGAAAACTTCAACGATCATTCAAAAAAAGTGTTTGATTTCAGTTTCAAATCAAGTAAAATTTCTAAATGAATAGACAAATTTATCGTAGAAATTACAAAAATAAGATGTCACATCAGTTTGGTAAATCAATATTCATTTTCGATGGCTCAACATGATTTTTAATATGTATAAGTACAAAATAATTTGAAAGTCAAATTTTTCATGGAATTCTCAACAGATTTAATTTGCTATAGTGAAAATTTGATCTAATAATGCTATCAAATAGCATAAGTGGTGATTGCAAATGTTGTCTCAATAAGTTCAAACAGGGCGCCATATTGAATTTGAATTTATAACAAGTGAATTACGAATTGATCCATCCATTTCATGGTAGACATTTCCACTCGAATCATTTGCTATTCGCTTTTTTGCTTGTGAGAAATGATATTTTTCAAAATGTTTAGAAAATTCGGCTAACTGCGCTGAGTTTAAGCTTAAATTTTCATTAAGATTTTGAGTGAATAATTAATTGATTAATCCGAATTGATTTTTAAATATAGACTCGTGAAAAGTTTATTTTCTTTGAACAAAGAAAAAACGGAATGCTGCCACATAATCAACTATTGCATTGCTTATTTTGAAATTGCCAATTTTACGAGAAAAGGTGGTGAAATAATGATCAGTCAGCAAGAAATATTTACACAATAATTGATTATTTGACAAAGGTGGAATCTTCGTAATTGGATCGCATAAATAAGGACTAAAGTTCTGTGTGTTCATGTTCAGGTTCTTTTTCAACAGCTCTAACGCACATTGCAGGAGTTTGAAATTCAAACTTATATTCGCAACGCGCTGGTTCACTGGCAGTTAGCAAAGCATTCCTATCTGCACAATTGAGAAAAATCTCCACAGATCTCTCTGGTCCATTCCAACAACCCGCACCGCCTTCAAATTTCATCGACTGATACTTGTTGTCTTCAGGTCCGGTCCATTTACCCCAACGACCCAAACTGACTTCAGATGATGAATCGCCGATAGATTTTTGCGATGCTTTGTCGAATGGACAAAGTTTATAAACGTATTGACGTTCGGAGAGTTCAAAGCAGCGATTACGCAATGCCATAAATTCTTTTTCGGGACCATAATCAGTTTCAAGAGTAACTTCTAACTCACGAATCTTTGTTAAAAGATCCTGATATTTACTCTCAGCATCTGAATACTCTTCGCGAGCTCTTTTAGCAATATCAACTAATTTTTGCGTTTCTTCGTCATAAGGCACGGACGGTGTTTCTTCAGTGGGTTTTGGTGAGAACGGAGGAACTTTAGAATCTTCTTCATAATCAACCTGGAAATTATTGAAATATTATGTCAGTTTTTCGATATGCAAAATTACATCTCTATCATCGGATCCAGATTCTTCAGTATTAGTAGATGGTTCTGTCAATTCTGATGGTAAATCTGAGTCAGATAAATCTGGAATATCGGCAGGTTTGGGGGTTCTTAATTTTGGAGGTCTCATGCTTGAGGTCTACAGGCAAAATATCTTAATACACCAATCAGTAACTAAAATCACTCACGTCTCTCCCTGCGAAATAATACGGTTTCATTATGACCCATCCGACAGAAATAAATTCATCCAGATCCATTTCTTCTTTCATGTGAAGAAAGAATTTTGCTTCATCGTCTGAAACCTCTCCGTCTTTATTCTGATCGAATCTTAGATGTGGTTTTAATTCGGTAAAGTGGATTTTTTCATCTCCGTCCGTATCTAAATCAATAAAAGCAGCTTCAGCCAATTTTTGGTCCTCCTAGAGATAAGACAATTTTTTAATTTTAATTAAAAAACAGGCACTAACTTTTGCAGCTTCAGCGATTTCTTCTTCGGTTCGCGCTTTATTGCTTTCATCTACTTTGAGCTTGTGTTTCTCGATCGCGATTCTTTCCTTTTCTTCGGCAGTCTTTTTCAACGCTAACTTTTCATTTTTGATAGCTTCCAATACTGCAATTTCTTTACGCAAAGTCTGCAGTTTCATTTCACATTCTGCAATTTCGTTCTTCGCTTCTTTAATGAACTCGTCTCGAATAGCTGCACCTCTTTCGAACACCTCCTGCTGTCGTCTCTGTTCTTCTCTCGCGGCTTCGCCCAATATTAAACAGTTGTTAACGCATTGTGCAGTACTGTTGTACTCATCGCTAGTATCACAGCAATCTGCAAATAAAGAAGAAAGAGAAATAAGAAAAAGATGCAAATATTCGGACAAAGCGCAAACCGCAAATGCCATCGTTGACCCTTGACGAGGGAATATCCATCGGAACGTGGCCGACGTTGGAGCAGTGAAACAAACAGTCGGTGCAAGCAGAGGTTCCCGGTTCATCGCTACCGTCTCCGCAATCGCAATAATCGTCGTTCACGAATCGAAACGGAATGGTGATCGAACCATCGAAACAAGTGAAGTCTTTGCTCGGATCGTAAAGCGTCTTTTCTGCAAAAATAAGCGCACGTTTCGGGATTAAAGTCAATCAAGAATTGAAAACGGACAAACAAACAATGAGCGCACAAATACACGTACTCGCTAACGGCACGCCGTGCGGCCGCAAAACTTCGGACAATTTCGAGCGTTTAAAGAAAAGCGTGAGTAAAAAAGCGAATAAAAAAAGTTTCGCTTTCATTTAAATTCGCGAAAAATGCAAAAATTTAAAATAAATTAAAGAAGAGTTCGATTTAGAGTTAAGAAACGTGTATTTAGCGATAATCTAAACGCCGCTTTCAAAACAAGCCGATTTCGGCGTTTCGAAGCCGCATTCGCCGAACGCTAGTCGAACGAAAGCGCGCAAACTTTAAACGAACGTTATTTTAATGAGGTTAACTTTGTTTAAATCAAAGTTGTATTTAAAAAATAAACGCCTCACAAATATAATGAAAATACATTTGGAATTAAATTTTTTTAATCACTTCATTATGGAGAACTTCCATTTTTAAATGAACATTATGTGTATATCATTATGAATATAAATGTGCTCATTATTTATGAAACTATTTTTCACCGAAAATTATGACTGAATGATCTTTTTAATAATTACACTTGAATAATGAGAACGATTTTAGATGGGAAGAATTGATTTTGATGGGCAATCAAACTTTTTAATGAGAAACATTTTATATTACTGATTTACAAGAAAAAGTATGAAAATTAATAAAAGTTGAGACAATTTGGGAAAAAGTGGGATTTTTAAGATTTTTGGGACAACTAAATTTAAAAATTAAATTTAAAACATTTTTTCTACCTATGATGTTTATATTGCTTCTAGTTTATTGGCACACTTTTTCAAAATAAGGACATTCTTAAAAATCTCATCCCTTGTACAGTAAATGACAAAACAATTCCCCACTCTAGCATGCATATGCGCATTTGGGGTGGGGAATTGTTTTGGCGTTCACTGTAATTACATTCGATCGAATTGCACCACAATCCAGATCAAAACGCTGCATAAGTTTAAAAAATTTTTGCTTTTATATTTAAAAACTTACATTGAAATGTTGCAAGCCCTCCACGTCATAAACATTGTTTCACTTTCCACGGTTGACAGCGATATAATACAAAATTATCTTTGTACCAAGATAAAGAATAAATTTAGTTGCATTTGAAATCAAAAGTGTATCTAAACACAGCCAACTCATTTGGTCGAAGGTACTTAGGCACCAATGAAGATACATTAAATGTGGTTGCTTTTTGGCATCAATCGAGCTTCTTGTGTGTTTCAGTGAGCATCATTGTTGGTCTGGTGATCCATTTAAGGAATCCTGAACCTTGAAGTGTTCGCCAAATGATGCAACGGTGAACTTTGCGGCATCCTCTTTCAGCAGCAATTGCACCAATTTTGGCATTTGACTACTTCGGGCCTGCCAAAGCAAATTGCGAAATTCACCGCATTGAAGCTTCGATTTTCATCCACTTTATTGATTTTGTGAACTTTAATATTAAATGATTATAATAATAATATAAATGGTAAATAAATTTCATGTTGAGAGTAAACAAATAGTGAAAACCAAACAATTGAAAACATTTCGTTGCTGTTTTGAGTGCGGCAAACGACTGAAGAAAGCTTAAAAGAGTGTAAATAGCAAAGCAAAAGTTCAATCAAAAAATATTTTCGACTAAACAAACTTTACATTGATGGTGAATTGTGTCAATCGTATTGATTGCACTAGGATTGCATGTTATATAAGTTGAAACGATGATTTTTAAGCCTTGAATTTCGATACCAACCTTTCGCAGATTTCGTTTGTTTGTGCAATAAATTTGAGAAAATTTATCTCTGATCTGAAAAAGTGTAGCAAATGTTATTTCAAATAAAATTTTGTGAATATCGGCATGCAAATGATCGTTTAAAATTGAATA
>NCKU01001698.1:0-23610 GCA_003675995.1 Dinothrombium tinctorium
TTTTTTGGGCCCTTTGGTGTCCTTTGTAGAGAGGTTTCACTGTAATAGGAAAATTTATGTGAAAATAAATTTGTGATAAAGAAAAGCACAAAAAAATTACATATTTTAAGTTTATCGATACTTTACAAACAATTTATACGTTCGTCTGTTTCTCACTATACAATGATAAGCAATAAATAAAGTTGGTTTTTGCGACAATTTATAGTAGCTTAAAAACGACCAAATAATTAGGCTCAATAATAAAAATAATCAAAAGTCGAATTGCATACCCCGCATTGCACGCTGGATTCGACACAATACACAATTAAAATAAAACAGAACAGTAAACTTAAAAACGAAAAAATATATTTCAGCCTCTTAAAGTTTTGATCAAAGTAAATAAATAGATAAAAAACAAATAAATAGCAAATCGTAAATCTTACGAATGCAAATAAATTGAGAAAGTTGGGAAATTTTTTACTTCCTTATCGCATTATTTTGTATGTCAATGCTTTAATGCTGAGCCATTAAAAAAGGTGCAAAAAAATTGCCTATTAGAACATGAATTATCAGAAACTATGATATGTTTTAATAAAGAAATGATATTAAAAAATTTGTGAATATTTAAGAAATCGGTGAATGAAAGAAAAATTTCAAGAATAAAAACTAAACGACAATAAGCCGAGAAAAAGCGTGGAAAGAGGAAAAACAAAGCGAGTGTGGAGCGAAAAGAAGCGAAAAGAAACTAATTTGAATGAGAATTGCAGTAAAATTTGAAAACGCGAAGCAGCAATGAACCATTAAAGGTCGGTACGACGGTCGAACGCGAGGAGGGGGGCGTATGCGGGGCGTACGTGCGAGTGGCGTACGGTGCGGCGTTCGGCGGCGGCGGCGATCGACTGTTGTTGGTTTAAAAGGACAGAAGAGTAAATCGTCGCCATTAATTCGCCATTTTTCGCCTTCTCTCTTTTTTAAACATTCTATGCTTTGTTTCACGTTCGAAACGAACGATTGATTCGTTCGCATCTCGTTCGCCGTTCGCGCGATGAGTTCCACAAAGAGCAGCAGCAGCAAAATGTCTGTGACCATTTCGTCGAAAGAAGGAGCCGTGTTTAATTCGCCAACTTTAAGAAATAAGTCATCGATCGGTAGCAACGGTGCCGTCGTTCTCAGCACCACCGATTCGAGCGAATCCGAATTCCAGCCGCCGGCGGAAGCGCCCGTTTTTCGTCCGACGCTCGAAGAGTTTCTCAAAGGTCCGCTCGATTACATACAGCAGATTCGCCCGTTCGCGGAGCCGTACGGCATATGTAAAATCATACCACCGTCCGTAAGTTTATTGACCTATATTCCGATCGCTTCGCTTCTCTTTATCGGCGAAATCACAATTCATTGCTGGTCACTGCACAATCGCCTTCTGTTTATGCATCATCTCAATGTTTAATGGATTTCATTATTTATATTTAGCATATTTTTAAGTAATGCATTTCCGGTAAAACGGAGTGTTTTTTTAGGTTGGCAAATACTGGTTTTTATGATTGACAATTTATTTCAATTAGATTCATTCATTTTTAGGTGAATGTGTAACATTTGCAAAAAGAGAGAGAATGAGAGAGATAAAGCTTTGTTGCAGTTTTTCTCTCCATTTTTATCTTTATCCGAGAGTGGAAAGAAAGAAAAGCACTTCGCATATATTATTTCTCTTAACAATGGACAAAAGAAGCGAATTATTAAAGTGATCAATTTCTTTTGCTCTTCCGTTTTGCCGTTATATTGAATTGCCCTAAATTATTAGTACTTTAAAAAGAAATTGTGCAGTGTACGGAAGATATTTGTGCTTCGTCAACAAATATTTTGACCCCACCCCAATTGCATCCTTACAAAAAAAACTGAATTAATTTGTGATTTATTTACAATTAGACCTTTCAACCACCGTTCGCCGTCGATATTGAGCAATTTCGTTTTACCCCGAGAGTTCAAAGATTAAATGAATTGGAAGCTCAGACAAGAGTGAAATTGAATTTCCTTGAGCAGGTCCTTAAATATTGGGATTTACAGGTAACCAAATTTCATTTTGCATCACTCATTTCGGAAATCTGCGAAATTTTTTCGAGTATTAGGCTAAACATATCTCATTAATATAGATTTAAATCCGGATCAAAAGCAGAGCGTGTCTTATCATTGAATTTAAATTTTTAGGGCGCTTCGCTTAAAATACCGACCGTTGAGAAAAAATTGCTCGATATTCACGCATTACATAAAGCAGTGGAGGAAGAGGGAGGCTTCGAGAGCTGTACTAGAGATCGAAAATGGTCCAGAGTCGCTATGCGAATGGGCTTCAACAGTAAGCTTCACAATGAATTTTCTCAAGTGTAGGCTGTGCTAACATAAAACAAAAAACTAAATATAGGAACAATCGCCTCTCTACTGAGACAGCATTACGAGCGAATTTTATACCCTTACGATGTTTTTCTGAGTGGGGCCACAATCGGACCTGACGTTGATGAAAGTAATAACGAAAGCAAAAGTGATTTGAACAATGACAAATCAGCAGCTTTTGCAGAAGAAACAGATGCTAAAAAGTTGAAAAGTGAAGATAATGGCGGTGACGCGTGTAAAAAAGAAAATGGAGCAACAGATCAAGATAATGGAAACGTGTATGAAGGCAGACGTCTTCGAAATTTTCCGCGTGCATTTACACGAAGAATGCAATGTGAACAAAATTCAAGTTATAATTCGAAAGTAAACTTCCAAAGCAAAGAGTTAAAAAAGTTACAAGTTTACGGGGCGGGTCCAAAAATGCCTGGATTTTCATCATCTACAGATGAGGATAGTGAAGACAGTGTTGCAACCGTAAGAAAGAATTGTTTAAAAATAGTGAACACATCATTCTTATGTTTACAATTTCAGGTATGTGTATCATGTGGAGAAGATCAATTACAGAATCAATTGCTCAAATGTGCGGGCTGTAATAATCTCTATCATCTTTTTTGTTTGATTCCTCCACTTAATGATGTCCCCAAAGGTGAATTTATATTTTGCTTTAACGCTTTTCATTATCGTTTCATCACTTTTAGGTATTTGGAACTGTCCTCGTTGTGTCGCATATCTCGTTCAATCTCAACCTCAGCCTTTTACTCATGAATTTGGATTTGTTCAATCACAACGAGAATATACATTGAGTGAGTTTGGTGAAATGGCCGATCAATTCAAGCGAGACTATTTCAGAATGCCACCTCACGTAAATTTATTTTCAATTGTTTTTCACCTTTATATTTTTAAACTTTGTTTTTATAGGCTGTTCCACTTTCTGTCGTTGAAAAGGAATTTTGGAGATTAGTAAGTTCTATTGAAGACACAGTTACGGTTGAATATGGTGCCGATCTCCATACAAATGATTTTGGTTCAGGGTTTCCGACAAAAAATACACCGAATCTGCTTCAATCTGATTACGAATATATAGACCATGCTTGGAATCTCAACAATCTACCTGTGGTTGAGGGTAGCGTATTCAAATACATAAACACAAATATTAGCGGAATGATTATTCCTTGGATGTATGTATTGAATCAGATTAAATTAAGAAGCTAATTTTTTAATTAAGGTATGTTGGCATGTGTTTTTCAACATTTTGTTGGCATAATGAAGATCATTGGTCATATTCGATCAATTATTTGCATTGGGGTGAGGCTAAGTCTTGGTATGGGGTTCCTGGTAAAGATGCAGATACGTTTGAAAATGCTATGAAACAAGCTGCTCCAGAACTTTTTGAATCACAACCTGATTTATTGCATCAATTGGTGACAATTTGTAATCCAATGCTACTTCAACAATTAGGGGTTCCCGTAAGTAAGCGTGAAGTGGCATAATGAATTGTACTTAAATTTTGTTTTTCAAATCATAGATTTATAGGACAAATCAACAAGCTGGAGAATTTGTTGTAACATTTCCGCGAGCATATCACGCAGGCTTTAACCAAGGTCTAAATTTTGCTGAAGCTGTAAACTTTGCGCCTGCAGATTGGTTAGACATTGGTCGGACTTGCATGGCACATTATTCATTATTACACAGATATCCAGTATTTAGTCACGATGAACTTGTTTGCAAAATGGCGAGTAATCCTGATATAATTGATATTGACATTGCTGCAGCTACTTACGATGATATGGTTAAGATGGTGGAAAGTGAAAGAAAGATGCGACTTAAGCTGCTTGAATGGGGCATAACATCCTCAAAAAGAGTTACATTTGAATTAATGCCCGATGACGAAAGACAGTGCGAAGTTTGTAGAACAACATGCTTCCTCTCAGCTCTCACTTGCACTTGTTCTGAAGGTAAATGCTTTTAACATCTTGCTTAATTGCTTTTGAATTATTAGATAGATGATGATAATTTTAATTTAATCGCTTTGAAAGATCATGATTTCATGTCTCGTTCGACTGATGCAAATGCTTTTTAACTAAAGTTTATTAAGAAAATATTCACGCAATTACTAATTTTTGTTATTAATCTAACTAGAAAAATTGGTTTGTATAATCCACGCAAACAGTTTATGTAAGAAATGTGAACCGAAAGATTTTACTCTACGATTTCGTTACACTTTGGATGAACTTCCAATTATGTTAAACAAAATTCATCAAAGAACTTTGGATCACGAGAAATGGGTGGAAAATGTTAAGCATTGTTTCGAGCTAAAAGATGAAGAAAAAGTGTTCCTTTGCGACTTGAAAGCACTTGCCGATGAAGCTTCGAAGAAGAGGTATCCACTTAATTCCAAAACTTATTTGAACCTGAAATCAACTATCGACGAAGTTGAGAAGGCGTCGAAAGCGGCGAGGGAACTTCTAGAGCAACAAGCGAAAATGGATGACGCGTTAAATCTTAAAAAGGTGAAACAAGAATTTCAAGAAACAGTTAGTTCAGCTCGACTGAAGAAAAAGGCCGAAAAAGAGAAAGAAGAACCTACGAGTGCAAAATTAAGAACGATTACTACACGAGCAACGCAGAAAGCAGAAAAGGAAGTTAACGAAAAGTTGACTTTGGAAGAGTTATCCATGTTTTACGAGGAAATTGAAAGTTATCCATGTAAAATTCCTGAGTCAGAGGCTATCAAAGAGATTTTCAATCGATGCATAGAAATTTCGAAAAGAATTATGAGCGTTCTCAAGTGTTGTTCGGGTGACACAAGCGAAGACGAAGAACTATTGAACTCAAAATATTTGGAAAAAGTCATAAGTGACGCCGAATCCATTGCTGTAGTCTCTTTTGGTAAACAATTAGAGAAAATAAAATGCAAACTAGACGAAGTTCGATGGTTGGAAGATTGTGACTCTCTATGGGAAAATCATGATTCTAAAGAAAAATCAAATAGTCTAATCGATTTGGCTGTAATCAAAAATTTAATAAGCATTGGATTGACGCTCACATTTACGTCAGATTCAGTTCGTTCGACTTTAATGAATTTACAAAAAATTGTTGAAGATGCAAACAAATGGCTTGATAAGTCAAAAGCACTGCTCTCCATCAATGATGTTGAAGTGAATGAAATAAGTGAGAACATAAACGACAATCTTAAAGGAAGAAATCCTCTAAAAAAGTTTGAAGCTCTCTTAGCAGAAGCCGATAGCAATCCTATTCTCGAACATATTGATTTGAATCCAAACTATCAAAAAATAGTTGAAATTGTTTCGAAAGGTAAAGCGTGGACAAGTAAGGTGAATGAAATCTTCGAAACACAGAAATCAAAAGGTAACACTGCCGATCCTGGGCCTATGGTTGATTTGCTCGAAAAGCTAGTAAATGAAGGTAATAAAATTGGTTGTCAATTAGACAACATGCCACACTTGATATCCACTCTAACCGCTGTGAATAGTTGGAGAGAAAGACTGTTCAAAACATTTTCTCGTAAAAATTCGATCTATTCTTTACTACATATACTCATACCACGTGCTGCCCACTCATTTCCATCATCATTCAACGTGAACAATTACTCTGCTCGTATTTTATATCAACAGCTTAAAAAAATTTTTTCACAAGCTAAAGACTCACGGAAGTGCACCTGGTTTGAGAAACAATTGGGTGGAGATTTAAACAAAGAAAATATTTCGACGGTGTATCGTAATGCAATTGAAAATGAAATAAACACACTCAGGAATATAAGCGAGTTGAATTTACAGCGAAATTCTGAATTAGTTCCTTTAGAAATAAATCTTCCAAAAAATGATGACAACGAAGAAGAAGAAAATATGACAGTGGAAACAAAGGCGAGAAAGTTTTGCTTCTGTGGGAAACCAGCAGCCGATTGGATGATTCAGTGTCAGATTTGCCACGATTGGTTTCACACGAATTGTGTGCAGTCGTATATCTCGTCGATGACGCCGACAGGCAAAGCACGCAAACAACAACAGGCCGCACAACTGAAAGATCATTCATCGTTAGAAAAACACAATTTCATTTGTACATTGTGTTGTCGTGGTCGTCGACCTCAGCTCGAGTCCGTTAAATATTTATTATCATCATTGCATAAAATACCCGCGCGTGTATTTGAAGGCGAATTGCTGCACTGTTTACTGCAAAGAGCTGTTTCATTTCAAGAAAAAGTGAAGAAAGAACTGTTCTCGCGACAAGATTTGTTGAGAGGCTATGAAAAAGTTCTCACTACGTGTTCATCGAACAAGTCACAAGCTCTGAAAACGAAATCACAAACTTGTATAAATATTCACAATGAACAAAGTTCACTCTCAGCTCCACTTTCACCCCCTTTGAATGTAATCCCAAAAGAAAGTTTATCCTCTCCTGCAAGAGATGAATCTCTGCAATCGCCGTCGAAAAATAAGCGAAAATCTCCTCTCATTTTACGAGGTAATTGAATTTGTCATTACATAACTCAAAGATTTTGTTATAATTCATTTTAGGTGAGCTCAATGATGAACCCTTAGTGGAACTAACAGAAGAATCGCGAAAAATACTTTACGAGTTGTTGTGGGAAGGAAACCTGCTAGAAATATCTCTCGACGAAATTCATTATTTATGGAATATATGGTTGTTAACAAAGTAAGCTCCATCATTCCATTATATCTTTACCTCATTATTTCCAATCTTTTTCAGCCCTTCGTTGAAAGTGGCGGTATTTATTGATCCTTCATCGTCATCACCATTGTCGACTATGTTTGTAAACACATTTTCATCATTAACCTGCAAACGAAAGCTTCTTTGCGAAGAGAGCTATGAACAGCAACAAAGCGAGAACGGATCAGCGATAAAGAAAAGGAAAAGCGATTGTGGTGGCAAAAGGAAAGAGAAAAATTCTTCGGCGAAAGAAAAAATTGACCGAAGGAAAGGAGGAAGAAAGGGTAGAAATGACAAGGATTCGAATAAAACAGAATATGACTTGTGTTCAATGGGAGACAAATGCTTAAAGCCGAATGGTGAGTAAACCTTAAGCAAATGCTGTTGATTCATTTTGATTGTTTTTAGGAGCTGAGGTTGATTGGGTTTTCTGCGAAGGACCATGTCAAGGTTGGTTTCATCAACTTTGTGCTGGCATTCAGTCACCAGAAGAGATTGTAAATCTCGAGAAATATTATTGCGTTGTTTGCCGCTGTTCGAGCAGTGAAACAGTCTCTTAGAAACAAGCAAACCATTAGCCGATCTGAATAATATTTGTACACTTGATAAGGACTCTTGAATTGGTACACAACACATTCATCGCTTCATTACTTTCGCACATTTAAACTTCACCCAACTTTATACATTGGTAAAAGTTTTCTCCTCAGTTTTCAGTCGGTTTTGTAAATTATACATTCGACAGATTGAGTCTTATGCTTTAATTTAGATTTATTGATACGTTGTAAATTATTAATTCAGATTTGACTGTATAAATATTCAAATATCCTGATTTAGCAAATAGCCAATGTATTTGTAATCTTAAAATGATCTCAGAGTACGTGAAAAATAAATTTATCACTATTTCACTCATGTTTTTCATCTGACTGAAAATGTTCAAATTAACTTCACGGCAGCATTGTTTACGATGAATTCGTTAATTTATATAATTTAAAAACTTAAGCTTCGAATTTGATTAAAATTTTTTGTATTCAGAGTGAGCAGAAAGTTTCGATTGGGCGAAGGTATGCGCAAAATGACATAATTATAGCAAATGTTACTTGACTTTGTGCGCTGTATAACTTTGTAAGCCCATCCCAATCGAAATTTTTTTCTCACTCTGTATAAACTGTGATCATTTGTTTCATAGTCATTAATTGAAAAGATTTCTTAAGAAAGCATTTACCATCAGCATCAAAATTTTTCGTTATTAACATGAGCGACTTTATTCATCATTTCGGGAATCAACTCTATTGCTCACTTTTTGATTGAAAATGGTCAAACAATGGCATTTAATTTTTTTGGTTTATCTTATTGTATGGCTTCTTATATCATAAAATTCGATCTGATAAGTGTTCAAATCTGTTCACTCCATTCAAGAATATTGTTTTTCTCTATTTATTGGTAGCTGCAAAGCTGTTTGCCTGGGAGACTGGTTAAGATGAAACAACAATTCTGAGACAATTAGAAGGTCTTTCAAGTAATTTGTGAAATCATTCACTTAAGCTGATATAAGCACATAAATTAATAAAATTGTTCTAATTATAAAATAGGGGCAGTAATGCCTTAAAGTAAATAAAAATAATAATAATTCAATAAATGGAACACATGGATAATAGGATGATGTATGAATATAACTCAAACATTTAAATTGAACTTTGCAAAGAGACATATTTACGGAGGTTGGTAAAAATTAAGTTTCTCCAATAAAAAACTTCTAGTATATATTGTAAGTATTTTCCAAATTATGCGATTGCGTTTATAAATAAATGTGGAAATAATGTATATCAATATTCAAGTGTATTTATTATAATATTGAGTGATTTAACTCGTGTTTAATTCATAAGAAAAATAAGACGTGAAAAACTAGCATTTTTTCAATTTTTTCGTACAAATACGGAAGCACGTGCCAATCTATCAAGCAATCATAATATTAAATTACCCGACTTATGTAGAGCCTAACTACCAAGTGTAGAGCTTGAATTACGAATTGTTACTGTAAAACTTCTTATAAACCGAAAAAAGCAAAATTCCGTAGGCGGCGCGTCAACTTGGAGATCCACAACAGAAACTTCAAAAAACATTGTCACCTCAAATGCAGCAAATATTTTGAAATGGTTAGGATTAATGTTGGGGAAAGGGGTCTAAATGATTTTTTGTTTTAAAATAACTTTCCCATAGACTCTATGTATAAGAAAAATCTTTGAACCTCCATAGCACGAGACTTTGGGACTGCAGAGTCCAACATTCAGCGGTGACTTAAGTTCATTTTTTGAGTTCTACAAAATGAGGTATGTTTTATCTCTCCACATGCAAGCTCATTTTTTTCCAAAATCACACAACAGGTTCTTTTGTATATAAATCGTTCATTATTTTGAAAGTAAGTAGCAATTTATCTGTAATATTTAATTTTTTTATTTAAATCATTTGTTGCTTTCAATTGCAGAATTTTTTACTCGTTTGAGTTAGGCTACAATTTACACGAAAAAACAACTAAAATTTTGTGAATGTGAAATCATTTAATACATTTGATGCACAATAATACATCGCAAATTCATTCTCCAGTACACAACTCTACCTATACAAATGATCATCCTTTTCAGCTTATTTTTTAAATGTTAAATAAACAACCAAATAAGCTTATTTAAGAAATTTTATCATTTTTTAAAATAGTTCACTTTAAAAATCCAAAAAGTTTGAGATATATGAATGAAATGCAAAATTTCATATAAAATTTACTAGTTAGACTTGCGAAAACAATTTTTTAAGTATTATTCTTCATTCTGTCTCTTATTTTAAAAACTGTTAGCATAACACAAGGATATCGAAACTAAAGCACGAATGCAATAAATTTAGTCACTCACTGAATTGAAATGAATTTATGCACTTAAAGAAGCAAAATTTTTATTTATGCATTCGTGACAAAACTCGTCTTTTATGTCATAAAATAATTTTTATGCAATTATGCATTTATACTAACAAGGAACCCATTCGAATGGTTCAAGAACTTTTCTTTCAAAAGTTTGCCCTAACAAAGATACAAATGCAGCATTAAAGGATTTGTAGACATAAATGCTGGTGCGAAGTTATATTCACATGTGAAAACTCTTGAACCATTCGAATGGGTTGCTTGTAAGTCTATAAATCATAAACGAGATGAAAATTTTCTTGTTAGCATCGTAATCATAATCTTGTTATCATTATCACATTAGGTTTTGATTTTCGAAAGAATCGAATCGTATTTACTTGTTTGATTTCAGGATCAAATCTGATTTGATAAAATCGTCACATCAGGAAAAGAAAAGCTTATTGCAGAAATGTTTTGCAGTGCGCGCGGTGCGGTTTAGGTTTTTAACTATGCATGATTCGGCGGCCAATTAGGTTTTCAATGAGCAGAAAATAAATTTGTTTATAACGAGCTTTACTTTATAGTGAATGCGTTTTATGCAGTTATTTCCAAAGGCGAATCATTTATTAAAAAAAATATGCATTCGCTTTTGCTTTGTTACATTAGGATCAAGTTGCATTTAATAAGAGAAAAATTGAATTTTCTCTGACAAAATTAAAATTGCGTGTATCAAAATTTTTTAGAAAAGTTTTTCCTTAAAACATGCATCGCAAAAAATTGGATGGATTTATTATGAAAATGCCTGTGCAGAGCGTATGAGATTTATTCTAACTGATAAAACTAATCAAAAACAGCAAAACTTGCGTTTGTTTTCCTGCTCTATGAAATTGTCTGTAGTTCCTGTAAAATGATCGTACTGTTAAAAGACGAATTGAGCACAATAATCAAATTACTTGAAAGACCTTCTAATTGCATCTCGAATTGGACGTAATCCCTGGCAACTGTTTCGAATAATTCTTCGACATTCTCACCCGTTTTGCTGCTCGTTTCGAATACCTTCGCACCAATGGCACAGGCGTAATCACTCACGGCTTTCTCGCTGATCCTTCTCGCGTTCGGTTCCATATTAATCAAGTCACGTTTAGTCCCGCATAAATATATTTTACATTTCTGACAAAATGAGAAAAAGAATGTGTACAAAAGAGGAAACGATGCGAGGCGAACCTCTTCATTAGCCTTAAGTTCTTCAATCCAAAATTTGGAACGCTCAAAGCTGTTTGCATCGGTCAAGTCGAAGCAAACAATAGCTGCCCTCGCGTTGCGATAATACATGCGAGACATCGCTTCATAGCGTTCACTGCCGGCTGTGTCCTGCGAATGGAAGCAATCGTGAATCGAATCGCAGCGCTCGAAACGTACCCAAATGCCCAGAATAATCGAGCTCTGGTCGACGTCGATCTTTTTCGAAGCGTACGCGGCTCCAATTGTCTGCGGTATTGGAGTCCAATGGTCACGAATTTGGCAATGCGATAATTACGCGCATTTTAAATACGAGCGCTGATTAACACTTACGGCTTGATATTTGTTCGACGGTTTCTCCACGAAGCGTTTGTGAACGTACCGCTCGACGAGACTGGTCTTTCCGCCGAACTCTTTGCCTAAAAGTACACACTTCACGTCCACTTTACTCATCGCTCGCTGACACTGCACCCCGCACACTGCGCACGCGCGCGTCGCTCGCCACTCGTCGGCAAGCAAAATTGTTTACGTTTTCCGTTTTCGAGTTTCGAAATTTTCAACTTTTTCCATTTCAAACAAATGAAACTCTTCTCGCTTTTCGAGCACTTCGCCGCTAAACACGCCAAAAGCTGTGCGAAGCGATTCAATTATGGCACCGCTGGCTTCAGAGACAAGTTTGGTTCTATAATTTCAGTCACTGTTCATTAATCTTTGCTCTTTGCCATCAGTTGGACTCAACTCGATTCAATTGTATTTCGAATGGGCGCTTTGGCCGCTGTTCGATCGTTGGACAAAAATGGCAGCGCTGTCGGTTTAATGATAACCGCTTCGCACAATCCCGAGGATGATAATGGTGTGAAAATAATCGATTCATGTGGTGAGATGCTTGAGAGCAGCTGGGAAGCGATCGCAAGCGATATCGCCAACTCTGAAAATGAACATTTGTATGCAAAATTCGCCGATCTGATCAACGACAAGGAACTTAATCAACGTACTGCTCTCGTGTTTATAGCAAGAGATACACGTAAAAGTAGTTTGGAACTTGCAAACGCTGCAATCGATGGTGTTAGAGCTATTGGCGGTGAATACACCGATTTCTGCTTACTAACCACTCCACAATTGCATTTCATCGTTCATTGCTTTAATACAAATGGTTTGTATTTTGAAATTATTTAGTGATTACACACTTTCTTAAAGGATCTTATGGTGAGCCAAGCGAAGAAGGTTATTATAAGAAACTTTCTCAAGCATTTTCTAAAATTAATTCAATTCCTCCGAGTAATCACAATCTTGTGGTCGATTGCGCGAATGGCGTAGGAGCAGAAAAGATAAAGAAACTAACTGATTACATTGATAAAAAATTCTTCAACCCTGAATTATGTAATATTGGCAATGGAATTCTTAATTACAAATGTGGAGCTGACTTTGTGAAACTTAATCAACTGCCTCCGGAAGGAGTAGAGCTTAAAGCAAACACAAGATATGCGTCATTCGATGGCGATGCTGACAGAATTGTCTATTACTTTTTGGACCTGTCCACTTCAAAATTTTGCTTGATGGACGGCGATAAAATCGCTGTCTTATTTATGTCTTACTTAAAAGAACTTCTCGATAAAATGCATCTCGCTGATGAGCTTGATTTTTGCGTTGTTCAAACTGCGTATGCAAATGGAAATTCAACTGATTACATAAGAAATGTTCTAAAAGTGGAAACCGCTTGTGTGCCGACAGGTGTCAAGCATCTTCATAGTAGAGCGCAACAATCAGATATTGCGGTGTACTTTGAAGCAAATGGACATGGAACTGCTTTGATCAGTAATAAAGCAGAAAATAAAATTAAACAATCTATGGATAGTGAAGTCAAACAACATTTGCTCAACTTCATCGACTTGATCAATCAGGTTTGAAATAGAAAAATAGATTATTAATATCAGTACTTTTGATTTAGACAAATGGTGATGCAATTTCCGATCTCCTGGTTGTAGAAACAATCTTAAATAATCGCCAAATTTCGATCAACGATTGGAGCAAATTTTATAATGATTTACCGAACCGACAACTAAAGGTAAGCGTAACTAATAAAAACGCCATCAAGACAACGTTTGATGAAACAAGATGCGTTGCACCTGATGGATTGCAAAATGCAATAAATGAAGTTGTGCAAAAATTCGGGACCAAAGCAAGATCATTTGTGCGACCTTCCGGTACAGAGGATATTGTAAGAGTTTATGCAGAAGCACAAACTCAAGAACAGGCCAATTTACTGGCCCAAGAAGTAGCAGCTGTTGTAGAGAAAATGATATAAATAATGTCAAAGAATGATTTTATATGATTGATTTTACAGAGAAATAAATGCAAATCAAGTAGAAAACGATTTAAAAAATTAGCGATTTTCCTGTTGTTTGTATACCTCAAGATTTATCACACGAAATTCATCAGTACGCGCATTATAAATAGCAGTTGCTTTTAGTTTGATGAATCGAATTACCATCGGTCTGAATCTTATTATTTGTTCGCCTCTCTGCCTTTTTCGACTTTCAATTATTTCCAGATCATTTTCATAGACACCACATGAAACATCAAAGTCGTATAGTCGTTGATCTCTGTCCCAAAGATGCACGACAATGGTGTCTACATAACAATCCTGACACAGTGTGAACAATAGATATTTATCTTCATCATCACTGATATCGTGAGCTGAAAATATATTATATTTCTCCGTTTTAGTTCGATCGGAATAAGTGCAGTAATATTCTTCTTGTACAGGACCTGGATAGTCTTTGGGAATTTTAGGTGAAGAAATTATGTTAAAATATGGCACCAAAGAATGGCGGTCGCATTCGAAATTTTTGGTAGAATAAAAGCATTGAAAATTGAGAAGATGAAAAAAAGCCGTTACAATTGAATCGTCCACTTCAAGTACAACAATTCGTAGGTACTTGACTATTTTAGGTTCAAAGTAAATATTCTGCCATAGAGTTGAAAAAACCCGAGATTTGAAAGCTGTTTCCCAATGCTTTTGATCAGGTGAAACCAATACTTCATAAGAATATCGATAATCGTAACGTTTTTCGATTTGAGATTCGTCTAAAGGTAATCGCTGATTATTTGAATTTCGAAGCCTATGCGAAATGCGGCTCGGTCGTCTTTCGCGTCTCAACGGTTGAATGTAGGCTATCATTTTTATATGATTTACTTTACATCTTTTACCAAGAGTGAATTCAATAACAGAATCTTGTTTAGATTCATCAAGAAATTTTGAACCATATAATTTGGTTGAGGCAAAAGCTAATTTGATCTCAGGTTGTCCTTTGATCACTTCACAGCTTTGACAACTAATAACATAGTTCGTATCTTTTTGTAATATGTGTCGGTAATTAATTTTTGTGCTCCGAGTGGAATCTTTTATCTTCATTAGTTCTAAACATTCTTTCACATTAAACATTCCGTCAAAATGCAAACGACCAATTATATTATCATATGAAATTAACGGAAACCTGACTATTTCTTTTACTATCGATTTCGCTTCCGAATCCGAATAATTGTTGTTGCTTAAATAACGTTCGAGAATTTCGTAAATTTTTATCTCTGAAATCCGAAGAGTATCTGATTTTAAAATATCGCGAACGCAGTCGAGAGAAGTTTCATCAAAACTCGGGTGATATAGTGTTTCACAAGGATTATTTTCGATGTAGTTTAAGCTAGCATCCATTAGTTCTTTGATTTCGTATAATTTCGCAATTTCATATGCTTTCAATGTCAAGTCAGGGTCTAAATTCTCACTGAGAAATTTAATCAATTTTTTGTGTAATTTCGGTAGGCAATAACAGTCGGAAAAGTAAATCAATTCAAATATACAACTTTTCATTTCATCAGTGATGATGGTTCCTGTATAAATATATTTAAGCAGAATTCGAAAAGTTGATTTACTAATATCCTTTAGCTGAATCACGTCCTTATTTGATTCTCGCATTCCATTGTAACATAAGCAGCGAAAGAAATCACTTCGAGCGGCAAGGATAACTCGATGCGCTTTGAAGCGCTCGTTTTCGACTTCAATTGTTACATCGCTAAATTCACCGCTAAATAGAAGTTTATCGATGTCCGAACAAATGTCTGATTTATCTTCTATCGCTATGTATGCGGAGTCCAGTTTTCGTTTTTTGTTGAAACGATTATTCGCAATTTCAAAAGAAGCGACATTCGCCATTTTTGTTGTTGCTTTGAACGTAGCAATCACTGTTCAACAATCTTCAAAATACACAAGCGTTGAAATGTGTCCGACTTCGAACTGTGTGCAGAAAAGAGAAGTAATTTTCACGATGAGATGAATTAACATTGTGAAGCATATATTTTGATAGACGAATAGTTGAAAATGTGTATTCGATCGCGTCGAGTTTAGACACAAGTGAGAAACATGTTCGAAACGATCGTTTTCGGCTTTCTGTTCGCTTTTTATACTCACTTATTTTTGTGAATTCGTCCTTATTTCTGTTTGAAACTTGTTTTGCGTTTTGAAATAAAGGTAGAGAATGAAACAAACGAATCAAAACAAAATTAGCAGCTTCGCAGATTGAAGTGAAATACCGACGTTTCGAAATCGATGCGCACTTTCAAAACAAATCGTGGAAAACGAGATATAAAAGAGAAATGTTTTGTTTACATTTTTAATATTCAAAATAGAATAAAGTTTCAATAAAATTTTTTCAAATAAAGAGCGAATTTAAAAGCGAAAAGCACGAGTGGGAGCTGTCGTTTTGCTTCCGTCATTTTGACGCTCGCTTCGTTTTCGCATTCAAACAGATGACAGCACTTCACGTAACGCACAACACGCAAAAAACAGACGAATTTTTGACGTTTTCTCCGCTTTTCGATTTCGTTTTAATTTTTATTAAAAAAAAAAAAACACGAAAAGTGACCATCGCTCAACTCGATCGGTGTACGAACGCGATGCGAATGGCCGCAGTTACTTGCATTTTACGACCGCTGTTCAGCGATCAATACATGAGCACAGCTGTAACGGCGCTATGCATTTGTCGGCGAACGCTGTTCGGATTTCCCGAAAAACCGTTCAATTCGCGACGGAAGCAGTATTACGAGCGACGGATATTAGGGTACCTTTCATCGTTTAATTGCATCCAACTCTAAACACTGATTTTTCGCTCAATTCACAGCTACTCGAAAGAGATGCTATTCGATGTGGTCGCACGTGTCGAAGATTACAACCAATTTTTGCCCGCCTGCATTCGATCAGAAATCACTTTTCGCGGACCTGATTTCGTTAAAGCTGAGCTCGAGATCGGTTTCCCGCCTATGATTGTCGAGAGTTACACTTCGCACGTAACGTTAAAAAAGCCTACACTCGTGAAAGCGAATTGTTTCGACGGCAGGCTATTTCGTCATCTGGCCACCGAATGGAAGTTCAGCGATGGTTTGTCGAATAATTCAAAATCGTGTACACTTGAATTTAAGCTTGACTTTGAATTTCGTTCTGAATTGTATTCGCGATTAGTGAACTCCGTTTTCGACGAATTGGTTCGACAGACTGTGAACGCTTTTTTAAGAAGAGTTGAACATTTACACGGCCGACCGAGTCACGCTTCTCTAATTGCTGACAAATGATGAATATGAATTTAATTTCGTTTAATTTAAAAAGAAGTTTTATTTTCAAAATGTATCATAGTGTTTGTGGATTAAATCTTGACGAGAAAAAAGTTTAGTAAAAGTTAATCTTTTGAAAATGAAAACGTTTAGAATATTTTTTCACACTTCAAGACTATTATAATTCGATTCTGAATCATCTTAACTTAAAATCATTAATAGTTACGATTATTGTAAGCGAGGCATTTGTTAAGCGTGATTTGGTGTCGTCGATTTTGCAAAAATATAAACATGGAAAATAAACAGATGCCTGTTTTAAAATGACTTTTCGTTTAATAGCTTTGATTATTTTTAAAAATGAAGTCTACACGAAAAATGAAGCGATAGAAAGGTAATTGAATATACAGATTCGTGCACACGTGTGTTCATTAGTTTTCTTATTTGCAAGAATAAATAAAAACTGTTTTGAATGGCAGAGTAGCGAATTGATATGCATGAAGCTTTATTTATTAAACATAAATTTCTGATCAAACGACTTGTTCGGCATATCTTGAAGATGACGTATTCGCTTATATTTGTCGAAAATATATAATAATTTGTATATGCTTGTCTTAATCTTTTCAGAGCTCGTCTTTTTGCGCGAGCATTAATTATTTCACAAAAATATCATTAAGTCTATAGGAGACACACCTCTATTCTCGATTGAATTTGGGAATACAATGTCGAGTAGAAACTTTCTGTCTACTCTCTACTAGCAAGAACCGAAAAAAGTTTCCTACAGCTAACTAGAAATCAATTCGAATGGTTCCACAGCTTTTCTTTCAAAAGTTTACCCTAACAAAGATACCAATGTGGCATTAAAGGGTCCACAGTCCTTTTGTGCACATAAAGCTCGGGCGAAGTTATATTCACGCGCGAACTTTATAATTAAGTATATGGGGAAAAATTTTGTTTTTAATCCTACTGGCGAACAAGACCTCCCAATTTTAATCGGAATTTGTTATTTTGAAAGCATTTTTGATGAACTTCATGTTGATGGCTTGTTGAAATATCTAGTTGGTAAATAAAGATGTTTGTTTGTCCAATTTGCACAAAATATCTAATAGAAAATTAGTTAAAAATAAAATATAAAAAACTTATATCATAAAAAAGAAAATATGATCAAAATTCGTAAAATCAGTCACAAGTAGTATTAAAAACAATTGAATGAATTTATTCAGAAAGGGCCTATCTAATAATGTGTGCATTGTGTGCCCTTTCGGAATAAATTCATTCAATTTTTTAATTAATTTTTTTAATTAATAAAACTTCGCACGAGAGTTATGTGCACAAAAGGACTATGGATCCTTTGATGCCACATTTGTATCTTTGTTAGCACAAACTTTTGAAAGAAAAGCTCTGGAAGCTTTCGAATGGGTTCTTGTAAGATAGTTAACTGCTTCCCACAAAACGTCACACTGGACATGCTTACTTTTAATTTATTTTCACAAAAACGTCATTTCAATGCAGTTTTCAATGCAGTTGTTATCAATGCAGTATTATTTTTTATTTAATTCATTTTTGTATTAATACCACCGTGCTCAGATACGACGAAAGTAAAATCTTAACTTAGCTCTTTGGATTTAAAACATTTTCAAAATGAATTAAAATAAAGTACGTTCGTGTGACATGCGGTAAACTCTACTTTGCGCTGTGAGAAACTTTTTTCTATCCACAGCAATACATTTGTGCATAATTCACTTAAGATAAAAAGCCGCAATCTTCGAAAGCGCAATATTTTCATAAGTACTTTAATTAAATACAGCACATTAATACACATAAATGTCCATATATGGATAAAATAGAGTTAGAACACAACTATGAGGCTCTTTTAACGATCAGAGATCATTTAAGGTCACTTTAGGCTATTTTTTGTAACTTCCAGTTAAGAGGTCACAGGTAAAGGTCGAGGTCATTAATCGACTCTACTCATCGAGTAGGTTCAGAATATATATCATATAGGTGGGGTCTCGGTTATGTCTGTGACCATAAGGTGTAGTTTTAGCAAAAATCAAACATTTTCACTTTTTTTAGCGCCTCGATTCAATCCTCATCAATTTGTCAAAATGACACTCTTCGTTTCACCACGAACAACAATCAAAACATTTGTAATGCTTTTTAAATTAATTTTATTTACTAAATCAGACATTTTCTGGTTGAAAAACGCCCGCATTTTGACCGTGCAAGCCGATTGGTTTATTTCGTGTCTTTTTCTTTCTCGAAAGTTTCATTGTGAGAAATTTCAAAATTATTGAATGTTGTGTTCAAAAGTTATTGAAGAAAACTTAGCGGATATCTTGAAAGGAACACCCTATATTGCAATTCAATATTTTCAATCAGTAAGGAAACAAACCAAATGCTTTAAAGTAAAAGTAAAAAAACTAGCTCTTAATCAATTGATTTGCGTACACGCAGAATGCAAAATTCAATTTCTCATTCTAAAATTTTATGTTGTAATTCTTGAGTGTTACTTATGAAGTGCGAACTTTAATAAAGAGTATAAAGATTCTTTATACAGGGTCTGTGAATTAAAACGCAACACATATAAAGTCGAATAACTTTTTACCGATCAAACCAAAAAATTTGATCTTTCACATAGTTATACAAGAACATCCGCAATACAGAACGAAACATAAAACAAACAAATCGGTTGATTCGTTCCAAAATTACAGCGTTTTCCGCAAACATGCCATTTTCAACTGAACAAAACGTATTTTAAGTGAAAAATGCATCGAATTAAAGAGCTTTACAAAAACAATTATTAAATTAAGACTGATTAAATGAAAGAGGAACATGCAAACAAAAGTCCTGTATCAAAAACGCTGAAAAAATTTCAAGAAAATGGTACTGTCCGAGACTTGCCGCATGAGCGAGGTAGCTCCGGATTGCCCGAAAGTCGGGTCATTTAGGTCCAAGAAAGCTTTATAAAATCACAGATATAGTCATAATTGAAAAGATTTTTAGTTTAAAAATTAAGATTCGGGACTATGCGACAAACGGCAAAAAAATCCGGCTTAAAGCCATTTCGGGTAACTTGCCGGATTTGTTTTATCTAGCCCGAATATGGTCAGCGTCTCTATATTTGTAAATGAAACGTCTCATTTTTACATCGGCAATGGAATTTTGCAATATTTTTTACAAAAGAAGAACGTGTTCGCTTAAGCGGATAAAAAACCGGCAAAAAAACCACTTAGGGTGTTTAATGATGAAAGAGAGTAAATAGTAACTTGTTTTTATGCTCAGAAAATCGGCAACTGGCGTATCTCTACTTTTCAGTGTGTTATCGGCCTAATTTTCTTCACGGATACTGTAACCGCTAATTAATATTTTTATAATAAAGAAAAATTTCTTTTAAAAAGCGTCAAAGAGGTGAGAGAAAAATTATTTTTTCCACAAAATGGTGCTTCTGTCCATAAGTTTAAACGTATAAATCACTTTTCATTTAACTTTGACAAATAAATAAATTACAAACGATTTTTCCTTAATTCGACATCCGGAGTGCGGATTTGGCACCGCCGATTTTTAACCTTTTAAGAATAGCGTTAAATTAGTTAGGATATAGAAAGATGTGGATAATTAGACATTTAGAAATTACTATTACCCATTTAATTGGTAGTATTTCGGCAGAAGAACTCGATAATTAGTGAAAAACTATGCTCTCACGGGTAATGTGGTGAATTGAGAATCATAATGGCGATTTCGAGGAATCCGGTGTCAAAATGCGTTGCGAAAACCGGGCTACAAAATAAGTACAAAATAAACATTGAAAGTTTTCAAATATTCAAGTTATTCAATGAAACATGTGTTGCGTTTCACACACCCTGTACATTGAAAATTTACATATAAAATTTTTTGCAACAATGTATAAACTTGTTGAAATATTCTACTCATAAATACAGGTACATACGTATAAACAAACTACTGCACAGGTACTACGTATAAACAGGTACTGTACGTATAAACAAAGGCTTATAATTGTTGATTTCAAAGTGAGAAATAAAAACAGATCTTATGTTACTTCGAATATTTAATAGCGTTCAGTTTTTAATATGAATTCAACGTAACGAATTGATTGTTTTTCTACGTAAACATTTTCTTATACATTGTATTTATTTTTGAGTCAATAACATAGAAATGCTAGTAAAATTGATGATAAAATACATTTGAATTTTTTTTGCTTAAATACAACAGGTAATTAAAAATACAAAAAAGTAAAAATGGAACATTGCAAATGATTCACGTCAATGTGATTTAATTGTTTTTTAATTTTTGACACCTAATTGCAAAGACAAGTGAATTTTTTCTCTAGTTGTAATTTTAAGTAGATAAGACCGCTCCATATTTTTTAAAATCATAACTTGACACAGAAAGCATTAAATTCATCGAGTGGATTTATTGCTAAATTTCTTTTCATTATTGCTTATCGCTTTTTCTTAAACTTGGCTTCACTTAATTATCATATATGAATAAATAGAAGTTATTTAATAAATTCTAATTAATTAATAATTAATAGAAGTTAATATTTAATGAATAAACAGAAGTTATATAAATGTCATTTCTTGTTGTCGAAATTGAAGCTTCGCTGTATAAATTTACTCATAAAAAGAAACAAAAAAGTAATTAGAGAACGCAAAATATTTTATCGAACGAAAAGTTATTCGATAAAAAACAATTCGTCAAATCGACTTTTTTAATGAAAGTAAAAGTTTTTAATGAAAATTTTTAATTTACAAACAGGCAAGTTTTAAAACTGAAAAAAATGATTGTTTAAAGCGCTCATGTTTCAAATGCATTTTATTTTGAATATTTTGATCCATTAAGTTAAATCTTTTAGATCAAAAATGACAAAAATATTTTTTAATGAATCAGATTCTCTCTACAAATCATCAAGGAAATCTTATTTTAAAGCTGATTCAATCAAATTCTTGAAACAATAATTTTTACTCTAGAAAGTTCGCGAAGTATTTTCAACTAAATAGCGCCATTATGTAGCTAATTCTAAAAGCTTATTACACTTTTAAATTTTAATACAAAAAGTTTATTATTTTTATTTCAATCGATGAAAGTTTAATATTTTTAAAAGCTTATCAATATATGAATTTTTAAACGAGTAAAAAATTATGATAAAGTTCAAGAAAAATTTCATTAAAAAACAAAAACATCAATCTACTTACTGAAGGCTTTGTTGAAATTCAGATTCAAATTTCAATTATGTCATTCTCGATTCTATTTTCAATAATTTTAATAACTCAAATTTCTGAGTTAAAAGGAGTTCTATTTCACAAATTTTTATTTTTAACCTTCACTTACTCAGAGTCATTAGTTTAAGAAATTTTGTTCTTAATAGAACTTATTGACTTATGATTCTTATTTATGCACAGCTATAAAATATCAAAATGAATATTAAAATGAATTGAATTTTATATTCTCCAATTTAATCTGAATTCTGCAGTTAACAAACGCTAATTGTTAGAGTTTTGTTTTGTTATAATAATAAATTACAATTCCTATCTTCACGTGGAGACATGGAGGTGCGAACATCTTTATGGCGCATTTCACAAATCGAAGATAAAAGAAACTCACACGCAAACCGCGAGTAACTCACATAGAAAGCACATGAAGACAACGTACGCTTCGGCAATGGTCACGCGTTGAATAAACGTGTTTTGAGATTAATCCTTTAATGAATATCAGTTGTAAATAACGAAAAGTTAATAACATCTTTAGCATTCAGCGGTAAGTGATGTTATTTTTTTACTTTTCAAAAAGTTAAGTTAATTACTATTTGAAAAGTTTGAAAACAAAAGATAAGTGGTAAAGAAGGAAAGAAATAGTTTGCTTAATATATTTTTCTCGTTTTGAAACATTCAATCACCGTAAGTTATTTATTAAATTAGTCAAAGAAACTCTGATGTTTAAATCACAATGTTCTTTGGTGAATTTGCTATTGATGACCCGCTTATTTATAATAAATTTAATTAAATTATGGGTATTCAAAATCAAATTTAATTATAATTTTTCTAAATTAAAAATTTAAAAAGTTTAATTTTAAATAATTATAATTTTAGTTTAAATTTATTGCTAGAATTACTAAACATGGTAAGAATTAGGAAAGTAAATGAGTCAATTTATGAAAAATCAAATACAATCTCGCTTCTGAAGGATTATAGTTTATAGTGTATAGGCTATAAATTTTGATAAACTGACCACTTTTTGCTTGTATCATTGAATATCAATTTCCATATTTCCTAGCCTTAAAAGACATAGGGGATTATTTTGAATTTTACCGAATGTCAGTCAAACTCAAATCGACATGTCGAATGAAACGAAAAAAATTAGCAGTACATTTATTTTTTGTGAAATAATTAAGCTTCATATTTAAAAATTTTTGTTTTGTTCAGATGAAGCAAAATGTTATAAGAATTTCAAAAATTTGACAACAAAATTACAATCGATAAAATTATAATTTTTTGTGCGATTTTAATGATAAAAGTTAATATTTTGCACAAAATTTCCTAATGCTTATCTAGAAATGAAAAAATAACAAAAATTATCGCTATAAGAAAACTTTTAATGGTAAACCTGAGCTATATTTTAAAAACATTCTCTTTGATTAAACTAATGCTTAAATTTGCAGCATTTATCAATTGTGAATTTAATTTTTATTTGTATAAAAGTACTAAGTCTAATAACTAGGGAACGGATTTTGTGTGTTACACATAAACCACACAAATGAAAAATTAATAATGAAACTTAATAATTTTGTAATAACAAATAAATTAACGCAAAAATAAGCCAGA